>PVIC010004710.1:0-15840 GCA_004025085.1 Thryonomys swinderianus | reverse complement strand
TCAGCTGTTTCTTTTAAAATGCCTCACCAAAGAAAATGATATTATTGCCTTCTAATTATGCAAAAAGTAGAGTAAGTTGCATTTTGGAGGCTATAATTTGAATAACAAACATCAACTGAGCTTGTAATATTAAGTTCATATAATCATTAAAGCAAGCCCAAAAGGAAGCCATATAGACATTTGTTATCTTCATTTTCTAGTAGAAACCTAAATAAGCCACAGAGAAGTTAACTTCTTTGTATTAGTCTGTTTTGGCTACTATAACAAAATAACACATACTGGGTGGCCTAAACAGCTGATACTTATTTTTGTCTTATGCTGGAGTCTAAAAGGCTAAGATTAAAGTTCCAGTTGATTTGGTTTTTAGTGAGGACTCTTCCTTCAGGGGCTCAGCTGTCTTTTTGCAGAGCTTTAGTATAGACTTGACTTTATGGCAGAGAGAGAGAGAGAGAGAGAGAGACAGAGAGAGAGAGAGAGAGAGAGAGAGAGAGAGAGAGAGAGAGAGAGCACTCTTTACTGTCTTAGTTTCTAAGGTTACTAATCATATTAGGTCAGGGCCCACTACATGATCGCATCTAACTCTAACTACCTTCTTATAGGTCCCACTTGGAAATACAGACACACTAGAGTTTAAATGCTGTAGCATTCGTATTATAACTTTCCATACAATTACTTAGTAAGTTGTAGGATATGACTGAAACTTCAGCACTTCCCAGAGCCTGAACTATTCACCACACTCCATACTTTTACTGAGTTCCTTACAACAAAGATTGCAATACATGATAAAAGGTTTAGACTATGTGTTTAGCTCAGTGGTGCAGAACCTGCCTCCCAAGTGCAAAGTCCTGAATTCTATCCCTGGTACCAGAAAAACAATAAAAAAGGTTTTAAGACCAAATCACAGTCACTGTAAAAGTAGAGGTGAATACATGATAAAAAGGTTTAAGAAGCAATCAGTTACTGTTAAAGTGGGGGTGCAAATATGCCTTGTTATGTTCTTTCTGGCTTCATTATCCCAAGGAAGGTACAATTCTATAGTTATTTTCTTATTTCCCTCAACTTCAAAACTTTCTCAGTTTTTTCTTTTATATACACATAAATGTTTGATGGTAGTTATAAAGGACATCAATCAAGATTTAATACAGTATCTGAAATATACTAGATTCCCTCTGCTGTGTAACAGTGAATATGTGTTATAGATTATGCATGAGACGACGTGTTATTTTTCAATGTGGTAGACATCTTGCCAAAGTTTCTCAATTTATTGTCATTGTCATCATTGACAACTATATGTCTGTTCACAGAAGCATATGCTTGCCTTTATTTCTACCAGTTCTCTCAGTCTTAAAGCAGAAGTCTACCTACACTTACAACTAACATGTATGTTGAATTTTTTCATTTGTGGAAATCAATTAAAAAGAAATACATTTATTTTCTGTAGGATTGCTAAAAGGCTTGGGGCTGATGATGATTATTATTTGCATATAGCTAAATCAAATTGTCCTTTATGGTCTAAAAATGCTATCTTTGTTGCAGTGGTACTTTTGACCTTAATTTTGAGAACAGTCTCTAATATCATTGATTTTATATAAATTTAACAAAGAAGGATAACTTCTATAAAATAGTTGAAATCCTAAGGTAATTTTGAAGTTATTTTATGTTAGCCTGCAAACCTAGCTTATAGTACTGGAGAAAGCAGGAAGATTGCATTTCAGCAAAAAATATATTTCTTGATGGATATTAGTTTAAAATTAATTATGGAAGTGGTAATGACTTCTATTTTAGGAATATTAAAAGAATTCCCTTTCTTTGGTCCATGTGAATCTTATAGTATAAAAATTGCTTTTTGAGAAATGGAAACCCAGGGGCCGGGCATTTAGCTCAGTGGTTCTTGCTTCTGCCTGGCAAACACAAGGTCCTGAGTTTGATCCCCAGTAGCACATACCACACTGCTGGGTGTGGTGGCTCATGCCCCTAAATCCCAGCAATCAGTACCACACACCACACCATGGTGGCTTGTGCCTGTAATCCCAGCACTTGGGAGGCAGAGGCAGGAGAACTGCTGACTTCTTGGTATGCCTGGGCTACATAGTGAGCTCAGGGCCAGCCTGAACTACAAAGTGAAAGAGGTTCTGAGTTTATGTGATATCTGAGCAGAAAGGAAAGAAAGGAAGGAAGGAAAGAAGGAAGAAAAAGAAAGAAAGAAAGAAAGAAAGAAAGAAAGAAAGAAAGAAAGAAAGAAAGAAAGAGAGAGAAAGAAAGAAAGAAAAAGAAAGAAAGAGAGAGAGAAAGAAAGAAAAAGAAAGAAAGAAAGAAAGAAAGAAATAAAGAAAGAAAGAAAGAAAGAAAGAAAGAAAGAAAGAAAGAAAGAAAGAAAGAAAGAAAGAAAGAAGAAAGAAAGGGTGAGTCAGTAAACCATCCCATTGTTCCCAGCACTCATCGTGGGGAATCAGATATTCTCTAACCCTTTAAGGGCCGTCATTTGCTCCTTTTCTGTCTCACCTTCTTCCATCATCCTGCTCTTTCTCCACAAATTCTGTCACAGGGTTTTGGTACTTACTGTTCCTGCACTCTGGAGGATGCTTCCTCAGACTGATTTGCTCCCTACGGCCCTCAGCTTTCTGCTCAGATATCATATAAACTCAGAACCTCTTTCTGACCACCGTTGTGAGAAACAGCTTGCTTTGCTAATGTCTCCTTGCTTTAATTTTTTTCCTAATGAATATATATATATATATATATATATATATATATATATATATATATATGCAGAAAATAACTTTCAGCTCCTTCTTCCTGTGACACTCAGGCTCCGTGCTCACAGATACTGTGTTACTGTATCGTCCACTCCTGGGTAGAACCTGCCACACACCTGATAAGGTGCATGTTATTTGGCAATAACTGTCAGGCAACAGTAGAGGTAAAATATTTTATGGTTTCCTTTTGATGTGTGAAGACCTGTCAGAAGCCATAGGCATGAGAAAATGTGAGTTCTAAGTCAGCTTCTCGGAGTCCTACAGGGATTACGTCCATGGTGGCATCACCTGCATATATTACTATTAAAGGGCAAGATTCTGGGCTGTAGCCCAGCCTGAAATTCAGAACTTCTGAAGATAAAACTTGAGAAACCACATTTTGTCATATTCCTTTGGGGATTACTTAAAACCGGTACTTCAGGGAATGTTTCAAAAGTATAGGCTCATTCTTCAGTCCCGAATCCAGACTCCATTCTCATCATTCAGGGCACATCCTTTGCTGAGTCCCTGGAACAGTAACATCTTAGTTTAACCTATGGGCACTCCATTGTGTGCCCTTCACTTTGCGACTTAGCTTATTTCTTAAATTCACCCTTGAAAATGTTTCCTGACTTGCTAAGTAGCTGGTGAAATCCTATTCATCTTTAGAAAACCAGCCTAAATGCCTCCTACTCTGAGAGAACTGACTGACCAAGTTTCATCTGTACCCTTGTAACGTTTTCACTGTCAGTGGTATGAAGGATTTTGTGTACAAGTCTATCTTGCTGATGAGATAATAACTTGTTTGAGAATGAGAACACCTATATTAATCAACTCATCATTTTGCTTTTATTACTTGAATAAATTATCAAATATTTAGTCAATAAATATTTGCTAACAAAATTGATGTAGGCTATCAATTTTGGTTAACTTTTTCTGACACAATACTGGTATAATGTACAAAAACATAGGAAAAATGATATGGAGAATCAAGTCATTTGATTTCTGAGATTTTCTCTATGCTGTATGCCTTCTAGCAAGCCATTTATCATTTCCATACTATAATCTATTCCTCTGTCATTTGGAAACAGAAGAAGTTCCTATTTCATAGCTATTTATTTATTTATTTATTTATTTATTTTTGAGGCAGGGTCTCGCTTTGTAGTTTAGCCTGGCCCTGAGCTCACTCTGTAGCCCAGGCAAACCTGGGACTGAGCAGTTCTCCTGCCTCTGCCTCCCGAGTGCTGGGATTACAGGTGTGATCCACCATGCCCAGCACTGTGGTGTGTGGTACTGATTGCTGGTTGGCGTGAGTCACCACACTCGGTATTGTTGTATGTGGTTACTGGGATTGAACCAGGGACCTTGTGTTTGCTAGTCAGGCACTGGAACCACTGAGCTAAATCTCTGGCCCCATAGTAATATATTTAAATAAAACAAATAAGAATTGTAGTGCTTCAAAAATATTTTAAATAGCTATATAAATGTAAGTTGCTCTGTGGTTAAGTTTGTCAGTAATTTTAAGAAATAACTCTTGATGATGCAAGCCATCGTTTTTGTTGCAAATATCTGGAATCCTCTTGGCTAACTGAACAGAAAATAAACTTACTGGAAGGGTCATAGACAGCTCATAGAAACACCAGAAAGTCACTGAGATGAGAAACAGTAAGGAAACATAAATGTGGCTGAGTTTACAGATGGGGACATTCTTGATGGAGCTGCCATCACTGGCCACTTAGCTATGTAGAGCTCACTGTGACAGGCCCATGGATAGAGGTTTTCTTTTGCTTTGAATGACTCGTTCACATTAGAAGTTCCATTATTAGTATCCAGGTAACCACTGCTATGATATTTACTGTATTTGTCAGCTTTCTGTTAAAAATATGTGAGGCAAACTACCTTGAAGAAGACGCATTTAGTTTGGCTTATGGTTTTGGAGGTTTGAGTTGGTGACTACGTAGCCCCTTTGCTCTTGTTTTTTTCAAATCATGGCAAGGCAGCACTGGCAGGGTGTGCATGGTGAAGCAAGCGGCTTACCTTACCGCAGGGATATGAAAGCAAAAGAGGAAGAGGTCATCCATGCCCCACTGGCACAAAGCCCTCCTACCACTTATAAGTCTCTACCCCCAGTAACACCAACTTAGGGACTGGCCTTTTAACATATGGCCCTTTAGGAGCATTAAAGATCCAAACTATAGTATCTTTAACTTCCAGCAAATTGAATAATTCTATAACCTCCATTTCTGTAGGGAGGGGAAGGTCCTGCTTGCTACCACTGTTAGTGATACCCCATGGTAGGAAAGACAGATTAAGCCTTGGATACTGAAAAGCTAAACCCTTGCCCACTATGAAATTCATTTTCCTGATGGGAAACTTGGAAATCATTAATCTTACTTTGCTTGGAATAATTTACTGTCACTATTGAACTTTCCTAGGTAACTATTAGGTATTTGACAAATTTACTGTAAATGAAAACAAGGGAGATATTTCAGAAATGTGAAAAGACAATGACAAAGTTTTTGTATATATTAAATGAACTAATTTTAAATAACACGAAGAGAGGATAGGGCTAGAGATGTAGCTCAGTGGTGCCACAGCTACCTGGCAAGCATAGAGACTGAAGCTTGGGAGTACGTCCATTTGAGTATAAATGATTCAATCTCATCATTCTTTATGGCAGAGTAATACTCTATTATTTAAAAAAAACACATCTTCTTTATCCAGCCTAGAGTTGATGGGCATTTGGGCTGTTTCCAAGATGTAGCTATCACAAACTGAGCTGCTATAAACATAGGTACACATGTGTCATTGTGATATAAATCTTGTAATTCTTTTGTGTATATCCCCAGCAGGGTCAAATGGAACCTATGAATCCTAGTTTTTTGAGGAATCTCCACACTGATCTCCATAATGGTTGTACTAGTCTACATTCCAACCAACAGTGGAGAAAGGCTTCTTTTTCTCCACAACCTCATATACTTAAATGGATGTACCTTCAGGACATGCTCACAAGTGAAATAAATAGGTCACAGATGTGTAAATATCATATATTATCTCTGGTATGAGAAACTGAAGTTATAAATGTGTTCTAAAATACATGATTGATATTGTGAAATAATAAATATTAAAAAGGTAATGGGGTTTAGGGGTAAATAATGAAGAAAGAAAAATTGATGGTAAAAAGAGGAAACAATGCATGTGTATATAGGGGCAGCGGGGAGGTAGGGTAGGTAGGGGAGGGGGAAAATGAGAATTAAGTTGTGTCATATACTGATACAAATTCTCAATGTGGAGTGTAATTGTGTTGTGTATATATAATGTACCAATAAAAAGATTAAAGCTTAGATTAAATTCCTGTGCCAAACTAGGCACAAGATTCTATTTTGCTTGTACACCAGGAAAAGAAAGATAAAGGAAGAAATTAGAAATATTAGTGGATCATGTCATCATATAACTTATCTATATATTTTGATAAATTTATGCATCTTCTATGGTTTAGAGTCAAATTTAAATTTCAGTATTTTTGTTAAACATTCCATATGGTCTAAAACTCTAAATGGTTTATGTAGATCTGGAGACAATATAGGTATCCACTTATTAAGTATGGAGATGGTTTGTACTGTTTGCCCAGAACTTATGCAAATATGGAAAAGTGTAAGTTGTCTCCTGGTCAGAGGCAGATTCTCAGTGTTTCTGAGTACATGAACAGAAAGGATAACATTATTACCCAACAGTAAGCTACTGAATAAGCTTAGACATTTAGAAACTAAAAAAATTGGCTCTTTTATCATAATAACATCTCTGTTTTGGAAGCTCTGTCTGTGAAAAATAAAAAATGTTCTTCCAGTTCAGACAATTCAGGTTTTCTTGCTTTCAAATGAGCAGAAAAGTGAAAACATTCAGTCTTAGAAAAACATTCCCCTAACAGAAAGCACTGGAAAGTTTAATAAGTGTTATCACTCTCACTTTTCCCTGAAGAGATTCAGCACAATTATTGCTAGAATTTGCCCTAGATTTTCTGTCGGCTGTTACAAGAGAAAAATAATACTGTCAATGGAGTTAATTAAAATTTGTGTTAATAAACTACAGCAGACTGAAACACAAAAAAATGGCCATCAGTTTTAAATGCTTCACTGGCATCCATTCCATTTGTTTTTAAAGTACATAAACCTACTTGACATTATCCCCAATTTCCATTTGGGCATTCTTTCCAAGAAAGACACGTGTCCTAATTTTTCAGTGTACCAACTCAAACACTCTGTAAAGATGGACTTTACATATCAAGTCCTCTGAATGACTCCATGGGCAATAATGCATTTGTACATGTACCAAATTGTCACTGAATTTTGTCTTATTATTTATGAAATATTACATTATATTCTAACTACTTTTTTCTCTTTACAGAAATAGATTTGGTTTATTAAAAATACTAGAAATACAATAAGAATACTAAGCAAACTATGTTTCAGAAAGAATCTTTTTAATGAATCTGAAAGTCCTTAATAGAAACCTGGTATGTAATAGAACCAAATGTTGTGTTGCTTATCCTATATCAGAATATTGAGATTTCAAAAAGTCAAAAAATGACATCCCAATATTTGAGGTTACTTAAAGACCATTGTTTTAGAAAACTAAATTCTCTTCACCCAGAGTTTTGCACTCCAATATTAAAGCAACTTTTAACATTTATAGAAGGAAGACAAGAGCATAACATTCAATAATTGTTCCGGTACCTACCAAATCACTATGCCTAAATTAAATGTAAAGTGCTTGGGGCAAAATTTAATATTGACACATTAGATGTTTGCATAGCCTTGTCTCTTACTTTGGTAATCCAGGGTCAGAATTTCCAGGTTTAAATCTCATCATCATTATTTTGTTTTTCATTAACACATGCTACTTACATGTATTCATGGGGTATGGTGTGAGAATTCAATAGATGGCTATACTATGTAATGATAAAATCAGAGTCATTAGCATTTTTATCACATCAAACAGTTACTATTTCTGTGAGTTAGGGAAACTTTAAGCTCTTCTAGTTATTTTGAAATAGATATAACTGATTGATACAGACTATAACTGCCCCATTGTGGCATTTGTTTTTAGCTGTACAATCTTGGACAAGTTACCTGA
This sequence comes from Thryonomys swinderianus, assembly GCA_004025085.1. NCBI lineage: Eukaryota > Metazoa > Chordata > Mammalia > Rodentia > Thryonomyidae > Thryonomys > Thryonomys swinderianus. The sequence continues at coordinate 7,972 of PVIC010004710.1, read as the reverse complement.
CATCTGACTCTCCCATTTCCCCTTCTCGCCTCTCTCATTTCCAGATACAGCAGCATAGATACATTTCATATCTATGTTTGTCTTGTTTTCCTGACTAGAGCGGTTCCTTCTTCCACTGCATTCAACCTTATGTCAGACCATCACTTTTAGAGCAAAAGAGAAGGGAACTCCAGTCATCACAGACTTTCTAAATCAATGTCTAACATGGATGAGATGCTTACTATAAATCCAACTCTGTGTTCTCTTGTCAGTTCTCTCATCACTCACTTTGGTTCACACCAGTTGGGTTTCATGTATTGATGCGTTGTCCCCTTGTTAATTCATGAACTGCACCTACTTCTTCCTTACCCTCATACTTTGGGGCAGTGTGTAACACACGGCAGATGCTCAGTAAGTAACTGATTGTTGTTGTGCATTATTTACAGCTTATGTACCCAAGATGTTTACTTATTTTAACTGGACCATCTTCTAGGCCTCAGCTTCTGAAGTCAAGAATATTCTTTTTTTTTTTTTTTTTTTTTTTGAGACAGGGTCTCACTTATGTAGTTCATGCTGGCCCTGGGCTCATTATATAGCCCAGGCAAACCTTGAACTCAGCAATCCTCCTGCCTCTGCCTCTGGAGAGCTGGGATTACAGGCATGAGCCACCATATCTGACATTGTGGTGTGTGGTACTGATTGCTGGTGGGCATGAGTCACCACACTTGGACACTTGGTATTGTTGTATGTGGTTGCCAGGATCGAATTTAGGACCTTGCACTTGCTAAACAGGTGCTGGAATCACTGAGCTAAATCTCTGGCCCAAGAATATTCTATTTTTGAAGCAGTTAATACAGGGCCTTGGAAACAGCAAACACTCAAAAAATTTTGCAGAATGACTTCCACCTATTTCAACAATAGTATTTTAAGTGGAAGGGTAAGGAAACCAGAGAAAATAAGAAAAACTGGCTAATAAATGATGCCTCTGTACATTAAAATGTTTGAAAATTCATTACAATTCACTCAATAATGACAGTTCTGTTTGGAAAATGAGAGGAAAGAAATCAAGGGCCATTTTGACCCATAATGTTAAGGGTTCAAAGGAATTTCAATAAGAAATTCTGACTTTGATTTCAGGATCCATGGTTTCTAGTTCTCTAGAAGGAAAACTAAGCTGACTACTCCACTGGGAAAGACCTGTGATGAGAGAAGAACTGGGAGCAGTTTACAGTAAATCATCACCTTCAAAGGCACTGCCTATGAGTGAAGAGTCTCACTACTGTGGCCAATTCTGTTGAGTTTTATGTTACAACTGGAATATATGTATTTATTATTGTAAATTAGTTGATTCTTGCAATTTTCCATTTCTTTCAAAGCACAATTAAGAAAGAATAATGATTCTCATCTTTGAGTATAATGTCAATTGAGTAATGTCAATTGCCATATTGGCTGAATTTTGAATTTTCTACACATGGTATGCGCTCTTGTCTTTTGATGGGTAAATTGAAGCAAAAAGAAGAGAAATACAAGGATATTACTAAACATTATTTAAAAAGTGTCCTAGGGCAATATGAACAGAAAAAGACCAAGTCTCCAGGGTCAGCCCTGTCTAGCACTACTCCATACTGTCTCAGAGGCTATTGACATTGGGGTAATAGTTACAGATAGAAAGTGATAGACATGTTTAAGTGTAAACAATATAGAAAGGCCAACCTACAAACACATAAAACTATCATCAAAGCTGACTTATTAATACTCCAGCCTCTCAACCCATTCTTCTTTATTTTTCCCAACTTTATGACATTTTCTTCTCCTTCCAGGTAGCGTCTTCTTGTTCCCCTTTTCTCCTTTTCTATCAAATAGCTTCTCTCAGGAAAAGCTTATTTATTAGTCTTTATACCTTAGTATAGATTTTAACACAAGTATTCCCTATCCCAGAAATATAAATATAGGCTTTCCTTTTTCATTATAGACAAAAAAGTTCTCAATAGGAAATCAATTGTTTCACCAGGGATGAATGGTGGTTTACTTTAAAGCTAAGGAAACAACATTGCATCCTTTTAAACACTGATTATGATGAAAAAAATATATCACTACTCTACCTCTGTGGTACCCTGCCAAAGAACCTTGCTCTGCTGAGATCATTTGGTACACAAAAACTCAGACTCTGAAAACATAGAGACAATTTAATAAAATGGAAGCCATCACTCTTGGATTTGGTCTCCTGTTTTGCTGGGTCAATGAAGCTCTTAAACATTGGATGTTTTGTTGAAACACATACAATACTAATAAGAAAATCCGAGAAAACACAGGTCACTAAATCTTTTAAAAGGTTTAACAGTGTTTTAATTTCATCTCTCACACTACATGAAAGCTCTTTTCTTGAAAGAAGTCTTCAAAATGTGAAGAAAATATGAAGCATCTAAAACCATTAAAGTGTATAATTGAACTACTATTATTGAACCATAGACCATTAATGAGTAGGTGATCAATGCTGCACAGGAAAATAACTACACATACTTTCTTAGAAAGAAGTTAGAACCCATTGACAAAGACAGCAGATTTGTTTACCTTAACCTGTCTTGTCTGGGTGACTCATGGGGGTGTGACTTTAAGATTTAATCCTTGAAAATTCTGAGCCAAAATATTTTCTCCTTTAAATTGTGTATATTAGGTGTTTTTTTTTTCCCAAGCAACAGAAATATACTTGGCTGATTAGCTTTATTTATTTGGTTGAGTTCCTTTACTTTTAAGATAGTCCAAATGAAGTGAGGCTTGCAGCCTAATAATAGATATATTAAATATCTTGCATATTACATTTACGAACAAGTCTGGCTAGGCACTGTGAACATCAGTTAAATGATCGTATTTTTATCATTGTTCACTATTCCGCAGGATGACCTTTCCCCATTGTGACCTTCCAACCCATGCAATTCTTTTGCATCAGAAGTTCAATGGTAAAGTGATTCAAAATCCAGAAGCTGACGTTAGAGCTAAAAAGGTAAGAATTGAACATATTGCGTCTGCAGTAGCATGTAAAAACTTGTGTTGTCTTGAACAGAAATATTGGGACACATATGAATGGTTCAAGAAATCTATAAAAATAGTATCAGTCATATAAATAATAATATTATAATTAAAATGATTAAATAAGTAATATAAATAATACTATTATCAGTGCAGAGACTCTGTAAGGAAAGAACAGAAAATGCACACTTGCTCTTGGAAGTAGTTGGAGAATGAACATGTAACATGCACAATTAAACTAGTTTTCTTTCCTACACATTTCCAGGGGCGGTTGCTCTCCTGATGCAAATTATTTAAAAACCAGTTTTTAATAAGGGCCTCTGATTCTGAAAACAGTATAGTACATGAAAATCTGTCAAATTTAGAGAGTTTGAAGTAGTGCGAATGTGATTTGTTGCTGTTGTTTCTTTGTTGAGAAGCATCTGGAGGTGGACTGACTGACTTCAGACAGGAAAATGTCATTCACCGTTACTACAGGAATACAATTTCTACAAGAGGAAATAAAAATTTAGAATATTTAGAATTTGATACAGTATTGCTGATTTTCTCCTGTTAGCTTGCAGCAATTTACACTCAAAAGCATAGCTGATATTTGAAGTAAAATCTATCTAGTATGCGTTATTAAAATACATATATATTGTTAAATTTTACATAACATTCTGGAAATTAAATATCTAATTAAATTGGCTTGAGGCAGAAAATAGTTTCCTGTTCTTATCATTTGACTCAAGTTCATAGCTCAATAAACAATTTTCCTAACAATTTCCTATTACTACTCTAAGTAAGAATGTTGTGGATTTTATCACGTGGAATCTTTTTAAAAGCTGGTGATTCTTCTGGAAAAATACCTGCAAAGAAAAATATAGGTTTAAAAATATTTACCTATATTTAAGCATAAATAAAAGTATATGTACGGAATATGCCAAAAATGAATACAGTATTTCAGCAGTTTGCTGTACTAATAAATTGTGGAAGCTAATGGATACCACTATGAGCATCTCTTGTAACTACAAAGGCCAAAGGTTACTTGTATTAATTTCATGATCTCTCAAATATTTACATGTTTTCTTTTTCCTGATATATACATTTTTTTGGTGATCTTTCTGAGAAAGAGAAAGAGACATGCACAGAGAGACAGAGAGAGGGAGAAAGAGAGAGAGAGAGGAAAGAGAGAAAATATGGAAGTGGCATCTAAATTAAATACATACTTAGTCACTGACTTACCCCCAAATTAATTCTCTTTTTTACTCTTTGGTATGCTTTGCTTCAGGTACATTATTCTTGTTTACACCACTTTGGCGAGTAACTCTTTGATGAAATTTGATGTTTCTCTGCACTTTGATTCACCTGCAAAATGATAGCTGACCTAGAGGCCCAAGATCTTGGTTGCTACTTTTTCAGTGATGTCATTATCCATTTATCACTGCCGATATCCATTATTTTGCTAAAAAGCATGAATGTTTTACTGAAGATTTTAATTCAAGACTAAGAAGTTAATCTTACCAATCTTATACCTGCATTTCTATTCATGATGAACATTATTGTCAAAAAAAGACATGTCACCCAAATTCAGTTTGTTTTTCTTCATCATTCTGACTGAATAGTGTCAGAATGGATTCCACACACTAAAGCAAATATGATCACGACCATTAAAAACAGGCAGAAAGGTGAAGACATTGCATGAATTCAGTGTCCGCATGCCAAGGACAAAGGCCTTGGGAGGAACTATATCTGATGACATGATGACACATTTTATTTCTTCTTCAGGGAATTATAGTACCTATGTATCAGGAAATGTATTCATTTCACATAAATTGTTAAATTTGCTATTATAAAGTTGTTTATAATATTCAGCTATTATACATTCAAGAGCTATGGCATCTATAGTAGTATCATTTAACTTATTCCTGATATTGATTCTATCTTTTCTCTTTTAATCCAATTGGGCTGGATAGAAGAATATAATGTTTATTAATAGTAAGGAAAAAGGCAAAAAAAAAAGACAATAACTAGAGGTGGTCTTGCTGTTTCTATGCAGTATAACTATTTCCAAATTTTAATTAGGGTCTTTAAACTTAGTGTTTAATTTGACTATTGACTCGATTATGTTTAAATTTACATCTTATAATTTGCTTTCTTTTTATTCTGTCTCTTCATTGTTCCCTTTTTTCATTTTCTTTCAGATTTTTTATGATTTCATCTTATACCCTTTGCTAAATATTAGCTAAAACTTGTTATTTCAGTCATTGCTTTAGTATTTAGCTATTGCCAACATTTTATGTTGGCTCTTGTGTCTTTTTGTTATATTCCAATAATTTTCTAAACACTTCCTTAGTTTCTGACATGATAATGTGTTCTGGTTCCATCACAAAATTTCTTTCTTCTAGCTATGAAATTCCATTTCCCAATGAGCTCTTATATTTTCTTGTTGGAGAATAGTTTAAAAATCATCATGTGGTCGATAACTGTGTCTGTATGGGAATGTTATTGCTTCTATCTCCTTTAGTAGACAGAGCATAGAAATATATATTTTTTAATGAGCATGAACTGTATTTATATTGATTCCACTGATTCTAAACCAAAGGCACAAATCAGCCCATAAGACCTCAAAGGCATTTGACTTTTTTGATTATAAATAGTCTCACAGAATCCTGACCTCAAGAAAGTTTACTCTAAGACCATGGTAAAAGTGATACAAAATAATTCACATTTTTCTCTAAACATAGACATAAACAAGGTTCCTATGAGACCCACTAGTTACTACCAAGTAAGTATTAGCTAAATGAGAGGCTAGTACTTTTTCTGGAAACTTATTCTCATTCTAGTCCATCTTTTCTATAAACATGATTGAGATACCCAATGACAATGAATTGCCCTACTTTCTGATAACATTCTACCTAGTGTGATCTCTTCTTCAGATGTTAATTGAATTGATTAATCAACTTTTTAAAAGTTCCTCAAAAAAAATCCAAATCCTATAATAGATGTTCTCTAACCTTCTTTTAGTGGAGCACCCCCTGAGTCCCTGTGGTGTGTGCTTTTCAGAACTGCAAAGAGCACTAACCTGCCCTTGTCAGTTACAGCACTGCTCCTGTCCATCTTCGCCTGACCAGCCCGGGCTGCAACAAGAATCTTCACACTTTCCCCTCAGTGCATAGCTCTCAATATTCATAATATAGTCATGTATTTGCTTAATTTTGAATACATGCAAAAAGCTTCAGAATTGCTAACAAGTTATTAACAAATGTATTTAGAAAATGTATTTAGAAAAAAAAAACAAATGTATTTAGAAAAAAAAAAAAAACAAATGTAGCCGGGTGTGGTGGCTCACGCCTGTAATCCCAGTACTTGGGAGGCAGAGGCAGGAGGATTGCTGAGTTCGCGGTGGCTTGCCTAGGTTACATAGTGAGCTCAGAGCCAACCCGAACTACAAAGTGAGACCCTGTCTCAAAAAAATAAATAAATAAAAATAAAAATAAACAACCCCCCCCAAATCTATTGAATAGGGTTCAGAATTTGTGTTCAGTTCTTTTTATTTTTTATCCTTAAAGAACACGGTCAAAATATTGTTTTTCAAAGTTTTTTTGCTTAGTAGGTTTATTTTCTTCTCTTCTTTGTCGTGGTTGTGTCATTTCCTTGTATCACACTTGTTTTCCTTGTTTCTGTTTGTTTTCCATATTGAGATCCTTGAGTTTATGTTCATGGAAGTAATTTATTTATCAGGGGCATGTTAAATGTTGATATGGTACTAAAAATCAAAATTAAACAAAAATGTATACTCAGAGAATTGTTATCTTCACCTTCCTGCCTATTTCAAATAGTCTTTTCATTTCTACTCCACTTCTGTTATATTTCCTGTGATGCAGTATCTAAATCACTAGTTTTTGTTTTCTTTCTTCTGGGGTTCTTCTTCCTCAAATGAAGAAAAAAAATGTATACTTTCCTATTTCCCTTTCTACTTTATATGCAAGATAGCCTAATAATCTGTATAGGTAGTGATTTGTACTTAATTTTTTAAAAAATTAATGCTATAATCTGGAATTCTTAGTGTATAGAGCTCTTTCTCATTTTTTTAAAAAAATGAATTGAGTTTATTGTTACATTTTTGGAATACATATGATCACTTTCCTCACTAGCAATTTGTACCTGTACATAATAGATCTTGATTCTTATTTTTCCCATTCCCTTGCTCTTCCTACAATGTCCACCCCATTATATACATCAGCTTTGTTTCTGTTTTTTTCTTTTTACTATAAAACTTTTTTCTTTCCCTTCTTTGCTTTCCCCTGCTATTCTCATCATTTTTATAGGTGTGACATAGCTATCTTGTCATTTCACACAATTTCATATGTATAATCCTACAGATTCTTTTTAGTGTGCAATTCCAAATGTTACAAATAAAGTCATGTATTCACCCCTGTGTACTACTGAAAGTATTACAAAACAGTAAAAATAGTATCTGTGGTTTATTTGCCCTATTCATAAGCTGAAAGTGTTCTAAATTCTGAACCATCCACACCCCATTTTTTTTTTTTTTTTGAGACAGGGTCTTGCTTTGTAGTTCAGGCTGGCTCTGAGCTCACTCTGTAGCCCAGGCAAGCCTGGAACTCAGCAATTCTCCTGTCTCTGCCTCCCAAGTGCTGGAATTACAGGCGTGAGCCACCACACCCGGCACTGTGGTATGTGGTATTGATGGCTGGCATGAGTCACCATGCCCAGCATTGTATGTGGTTACTGGAATCAAACTCAGGGCCTTGTGCTTGCGAGGCAGGTGCTGGAAGTCCTGAGCTAAATCTCCGGCCCCACACCCCATTTTTATGTTCCTTGCACTTTGTGATCTTAAGAAGAAAATATGGCACACCAACTTGATATCTGATAGGTGAAAAAGATGCAGAACTTGCAATGGCTAATACATTTTGAAGAATAAGTAGGTTTTGTGTGTGTGTGTGTGTGTGTGTGTGTGTGT
>PVIC010004709.1:22893-61299 GCA_004025085.1 Thryonomys swinderianus | reverse complement strand
AATTCATTTGCTCCTTGTTCCAGCTGTTGCAGAGCGTGTGAGGGTTAGAGTCACCTGACAAGTGCCGGGTACACAGTAAGCATTCAGATACATATGTGGCCCCAAGCACTAAGTCCCTGAATGGAAGACTGCGTGGTGAGGCAAGATGAGCTAGCTGATGAGACTTGTTCTTCTTAGAGGTTTTGTTCATACCTGAAGCATACGACTTCTGACCAACAGGGGAATTTTGCTTTGTAAGAACATTGCAACATTATTTACATGATCATCGGGACAAAATATTAAGTGGAAAAAAACAAATACCAAAAGAAAGAATGCACACTGTGATTATAACTATGTGGAAATGAAACATTTTTAAGAGATGAGCCCTGGGAGGCAAACATAAAATTGAAAACAGTTGGTTTATTTAGTGTGGTGATATTATGGGTAAAATTTTTTTAAATATATATATATATGTGTGTGTGTGTGTGTGTGTGTGTGTGTGTGTGTGTATAGTTCTAATACTGATACAACGTTGTTTCAGGCAAATGCACATTTTACTTTCTTAAATTCCTCTTAAAGCTGAGTGTCTTTCAATTTCAAGAGAAATAGGGACTCAATGATAGAAAATTTGAAAACTAGAGAAAAACCAAAAGGCAAAAGCGGTTCACACAGAGCTGTCACCAGGAGACAGCTGCTATTAAAATTCTGTGTCTTTGAAGGTTGTGTTTTACTTAAAAGGTTGTAGAGTTTTGCCACATTTCTTTTTGTTAATATTTGGGGGTAACTTTGTGAGTCTTCCACCTACCATTTGGAAAGTAAAACGTCAGAATGAAGAGCTTGGTTTGAACTCACTGAGTTCTGGTTGGACACTTTACAAGCTCTCTAATATCCTGGGTGTCAGACCCCCTATTTATTCTTAGTACATACATCATAAGTGGATTATCTCATATAAAACATACAGTTTGATTCTAGACATAAAGTTGATGTTCCAGATGTATAATTTTATAATACAGGATACATACGCCATGTAGGGCATCTTGACTTTGTTCAGGAGATCGGGGAAGGCTCGCCAGAAGAACTGCCATTTCATCCCAGGGTCGAAGGATGACTAGGAGTTTACTGAGAAAAGAAAAGGAAGGGATTTTGGGGATGATGGGAACAAAGAAATTGTTTAATGTCAAAGAAATATTCTATGCCCAAATTCACATGGGAATTTAAAGGTGGAAAGGACCCAAAAGGAAGCCAGTGAGAAACAGGACGGTTGATGTACAGGAAGACCAGCACAGTCTCAAAGGTGGGTATGTGGGTTCCTTGAGATTATGAGGAAGAAGTTGGATTCTGTCCCTGAGAATAGTGGGAAACCTTCAGAAGATTCTAAGGAAGAACAGGTCAAGCCAAACTCATATGTTTAGGAGGGGCCTCTAGCTGCATTTCAAGGCATGGATACGAATGAGGAAAGAGTAGAAATTAGACAACCTCGTAAGAGGCTGTGCCCCATTCCTGGCAAGCAAGGCACTGACTGAGCTCATGGTCCTCCAGCTGGGAGCATCTCTGCACTAGTGCACCAACAGCAACACTAACTTTGCTCCTGTTTACTGCCTGGTTCTTGGCTTCCACTGCAAGGAAGAAGGCACTTTGCTCAGCCCGCTTGCAGCGTGAGATTTTGAAGCTGCAGGTGTTCAAAAGCTCGAATGAAAGGGTGCAGTTATTTCTGCTGATCCCAAGAAAGGTGCAGGGAATGTTACTGTCACAGAGAAGGTCGGCCTGCAGAGTGCAGCAAGCATCCCAGTTTATATTCCAGACCACCAGCCACCATAATTAGACATTTCACCAGCCTCAGCAAGACACAATATAGATGCTCACAGCGCGGGTCTCTGTTATAAAGACTCTGGTCTTGGTTGGTTATTAACCATACTGTATGAAGCCTCATAAACACCTTTTTACGTGTACAGTGCAACCTTTCAATACAACAATCAAATGCTTTTCAACAAATTACAGTCTCCTAGAAAATGGAGCCGTTGATTGCTTCCCAGAAAGAGGTGGGAGGAAATTTTAGACAGAACTTATTCGAAACCTGATGTTTAGAACTGTTTTTTGCTTTTGGGCTGGAAATATTAGCCTGGAGTTCAGAACTGAGGAGCTCTGGGGAAATCAGTGCTAATTAATCCAAACCTGGCCAGAGGAAAATCAAACCACAGAAATAATTTAACCAACCCACAGATCCAGTCTGCAGGTAGGCATAATGATTTCAGAGAGGAGCAGCCTTTTTTTAAGGTCACCTGGGAACTCTGATGTGGAACTGGGACAAGAATTGTGGAACCAGTTGCCAATACCCCCCTTGAGTGTTGCTGATGGTGATTTTCAGATCTTCTCTAGGGCCCGCTTTGTGAGGATGGGGTCTGCTGTGCTAGCATGCGGTGTGTTGTGTCAGGATCAGAATGTCCAGTCTCTATCTTCAATACATTCTCCTTTCTATAATTTTGTCTTATGCACCCATCAAGCCAACTACTGCTCTTAGAGAGCTACAGATTTCACAGACCTGTAAAATGTGCAGACCTAAGATGAGTGAACTTTTTATGTTGCCACAAAAGAACACTGGATTCAGGACATACTCATAAATGAAATAAATATTATATCTTTTCTGTGGTATGAGAAACTAAAGATGTAAATGAGCTCTAGAATATATGGTAGATATTGTGAAATAGAAAATGTTCAAAGGGACATGGGGTATAGGAGTAAGTAACAAGGGGAAGAAAAAACATGATGGTAATACAAAAGAGAAACACAGCTTATGTATATAGGGGACAGAGGATTGTAGAGTGGGTAGGGGAAAGGGGAAAAATGAGAATTAAATTGTGTCACATACTGGTACAAATTCTCAATATTGTGTGTGATCATGATGTGTATATATAATGCACCAATAAAGATTCAAATTTTAAAAATAAACACTGGAGACAACAAGCAGGAAAAAAAAAACATCAGCTACCCAATAATATCTGTCATTTGCAACCATCAGCTTTTGTGCAAGAAAGCAAACATCACCATAAAAAGGGAAGAGAGGGAGAAAGACAAAGAGAGCAAGACTACAAATATGGGCCATTACCTTGGGTTAGTGGGAATCTAGCTTGACTGAAAAACGAGTTCAAGGGATCTTTGTGGTGAGAAGACCCAATCTCTACCTTGACTGAGGTGATTACATTAGTATGTCCATTTATCAAAAATCATCACTGCCCCTTAAGTGTTCTTTCTGATACAAAGCCAGAAGCAAGGTAAACCATAAGGGATGCAAAATCACACATCTTCACCAGGCATATTCTTCTTGGACCCAGACTTGTCCTTGAGTTTGGAGCTAGACAGAAGGATGCAAAGAAAGGATCCATGGGGGACTCCCCACTGTAGCTTCACCCCCTGCCCTTTGTACACACAGAGAATTCTACAGAGGAGTAATTTTCCACTCAGTGTCTCTGGTGAACATCAGCCAAGCACTGGACCGAGAAATCTGTCTTTGACTTTACCAAGAAGCCTTGGGAAAGAGTCACTAGTCACTCTAGGCCTCCAACCTTTACTGAGAAACTCATTGCCTATAGGGTTAAATGTAGGAACCAAGTCAGAGGGAGGTGAGGAAAGCCACTGCAGCTTGGGTTATAGTACCAGACTTTACTCTGTTGTTTATGAAACATAAATTGAAGGGCAGAGCTAGCAAATGAGCCAGGCGTTGGAGAGACTGAGCGGGAATCCTGGCTCAGATATGCACCAACTGAGGGCCAAGAGGCAGACAGACTTCACCATGAGGAGCCCCTGTGTCCTTTGCTCTAAGAAGCCATGACAGTGCTGTCAGAGAGAGTGCGAGGAAGAGTAACACAACAAAGAGCCGCCGGCCAGCCACTGCTACGTGGTAGGTTCTGAAGACATTGGTAGATCTTGTTATAACTTCTGGACATTTTTTCTATTTCTCAGCAGGAGCTCGGGCAAGGCAGTACTGAGGGCCAGTTTCCCAACTGTAAAGCAGAGAGGCTAAAAGCGGAAGCTTACCTCCACGGTGGCACAACCAACCAGGGTTGTGTCGACAGAAAATTCAAATTCCTTGTGACCACATGTGGCTATTGGATAGTCACTAATTATATCACCTTTTTGTCAGTCAGTACCTACCTTCTTCTGATTTTAAAAATGCTCATTAGGAAGGTGGAAGACTCAAGCTAAAACAGACTGTCATATCAGAATTCTATTTTTTTCATTTTTCTATTGTTTAGGGAAGAAGTTTAACCAGTGATTTTGGCTGCTCTTTCAGGGCCAGAAATAATGTTGAGTACTTAACAGGTGCTCAGATATTTTTGAATGAATGAAGGAGTTCATTAATGAAAAAAAAAGTTAAAATAATGTGTCTGAGGTCCTTCAAGTCCTTTACTCGACTAAATACGATTATCTACACATAGCAAGCTAAAGTGGGGAAGTAGATGTAAACATTTTGGAAAGATTACCGAATAAATGGCTGCAGTTAGAAATACTAGCTCAATATTGGTTTTCATAGAGTTGAATTTGGCTTGGGTTTGGCTTGGGTTTTAGGCAAATTGAGAGAAATGAATGCTACGTTTCTGTAATCCCCAGAGTACTTCACACATTAGAATGTTTCAGGATCAATGTTCTCTAAATTACTAAAACACAGTTACAACCTGCTTAACTGTACCTCCCTGAAACCAGAATGTAAAATTAACATGATTTGCAAAAATCAGGCTTGCAACGTTGCATAAAACCAAACCAAAGCCAACAATCAACAAAAATAAAAATCAAAACTAGTAAGCATTTTTGGCTTTCCAGGACTCTATCGTATTTACACTTGGGTTTTAAAACTCCACAAGACAATCGGACTGCTCTAATTGGAGCCTGAGAGGAGGTACAGCATGGCCAGTTGCTAGTAAAACCGAAAGCATTTATTTATTATTTAATTTGTTTGCCCAGGAGACTTCGCTTCTGATGGAACATCTGGTTTTCATTGCAGCCCAACTTTTACCTAATTGTACAGCTGGGGAGATTAAGGCACAAGGGGTCATAGGCCAAGCCCAGCCAGGACCCACCCCCTATGAGAGCTTTGCTCCTTGCTTCAGGGTAGAGACCACACTCCTTGCCTCTGGTCCTCTGGTGGAGACCTATAAATAAGAAAGGAATTACTCTTTCAAGTCCTTATGCTCACTGCTGATTCTCATTAATTGTGGAGCTGGTGGAGGAGGGGGTCGGGGACGTGGGAGATGCAAGAAGGTGCTGTGACCACAGAGGTTGCAGCCACAGGCAAGGGGTGGGGGCAAAGCGTGGCTGCTCTTGCAAGATCCTTTGTGGAACCCCAGCTCTTCTGTCCCCAAAGTGGCTGCCACAGAGCAGTCTGAGTCTGCCTTCTGGTTCCAAGAATAGCGAGGAAGGATAAATTTCTACTGCAGCATCGAGAGGCTGCAATGGAAAAAAGAATAAATTCCTGACTGGAGTGGAAGCTGCCATCAAGGGGCCAGGCAAATGTTCCGCACTGGATTTGAATTCCATCTTTACTGTTTCTGGTGGAATCTTGAGCAAGTGGTTTAATTTCTCCGAGTTTCTGTCCTGTGATCTCACAGGATTGTTGGGAAAACTGAATGAGACAATTTATCAAAAGTTCATAGTACAAATACTGGATGATGTAGAAGGCACTTTTTTCTTTTCTTTTTTTTTTTTTTTTTTTTTTTTTTTTGAGACAGGGTCTCGCTTTGTAGTTCAGGCTGGCCCTGAGCTCACTATGTAGCCCAGGCAAGCCTGGAACTCAGCAATCCTCCTGCCTCTGCCTCCCGAGTGCTGGGATTACAGACGTGAGCCACCACGCCCAGCTAGAAGGCACTTTTTAAAGGTAGGAATAACAACCCCAAAAAAATATCACCCAAACCAGGCATGGTGGCTCATGCCTATAATCCCAGCACTCAGGAGCAGAGGCAGAGGCAGGAGGAGTTTGAGCTGAGTTCGAGGCTTACCTGGACTACATAGTGAGCTCAGAGCCAGCCTGAACTACAAAGTGAGACCCTGTCTCAAAAGAAATATATATGCATATAATGTGGATATATATATATATATATATATATATATATATATGATCTAAGAAATCATTCTTTCTTCTTCATTTATTTTAAGAACTATGCTTCCATTCAGGATTATCTGGGGTATGCTGTGCAGTGAATGCACAAAGATTAGAGTTGGTTGGAGTCTCAAATTTTATTAACCACTGGGGAGGGAGGAGAGAGTGACATAGGATCTCAAAGACACATCATAACAATTATGGAGCTTAAGTCTCTCTCTCATGAGACATGAAGTACCCACAAGGAAACTTCTAGTGAAGACGTCAGAGAAGTGGCACTGGATCTGGGTTTTGGAGCATGAAGAGGAGTTAGAAAGGAAGAGTGGTCCAGCACAACATTCCAAAAAGCAATGCTCAGTGATGTCACTGTGCTAAATTTAGGCAGACTTGAGCCACACACGGGATAGGCAGAGGACCAGCGAGGATAGAGAAATGGCAAGCAGATTAGAGCATAGATTGAAAAGTGCTATGTTCAGAGGGGTCTTTGAAATTCAGGCCAAGGAGGAGTGAGCCACACCAGGGAAGCAGCAGCTGTGTGCTACTGTGCTATGGAAGACCATGACTCAAGAGTGTTTGAGGAAGACCATGCACATAGAAAACATGAACAGGATTAGAATAGATTAAAAGCAACGTTCCCTTGGGGCCAGAGGGTTAGCTCAGTGGTTCTGGCGCCTGCCTCGCAAGTGCAAGGTCCTGAGTTCAATCCCCAGCAACCACATACAATGCTGGGTATGGAGACTCACACCCACCAGCAATCAATACCACATACCACAGTGCCGGGCATGGTGGCTCACGCCTGTAATCCCAGCACTCCAGAGGCAGAGGCAGGAGGATTGCTGAGTTCGAGGCTTGCCTGGGCTGCATAGTGAGCTCAGAGCCAGCCTGAACTACAAAGCAAGACCCTGTCTCAAAAAAAAGCAATGTTCCCTTGAGATCTCTGACTTTCCTGCCCCACCAGGGTTCATCTCAGACTTCTCAGCTCATGAATCTTCCAACACCAGTGTAATTCTCTTCTTTGTGGGCCCGGCTCGTGTTCAAGTCTCTGCATTTCCTGAACACTCTGCTGTCCTTAGCTAAAGTAGAATCTAGGCTATGGTGTCCTGCACCAATGCCTGCTCTGAGGACCCAACTTGCAGACTCAGGTAGGAAATTTCCATTCAGTTTGATCTAGAAAAGAGAAAGCTATATGATGCTTCCGTTCAGGTGCTTTTTCAAATCATGATTCTGAGTTGTTATTTGCTAAATAGTGATGTTGCCAAATTTTGTGTTGCATGAGCAATCTGAACGAGCCTCTGTGGTTTTCATTTTCCCTTTGTACCCTAACCCGGCCTCCAATCTGTGCAAACTCTCCACTTCTGCTAGGACCAACAGGGCCGGCAACATTATTAGGTCTCCCTACCTGGCAGCAAGTGAATCATCAACAGAATCACAAAAACTGGTTTTCCTTCTAATAAGCTGTGCTACATCAAAGGGGCTTTCCTGTGAAATCTAGATCCCACGGTTTGGGAGCTTAATCTCATTTCCCAGAGATCCAGCTCATTTCTACTCTTCTAAGATAAGAATGCACATCTCAAGATGGCCAATGTTGAGACTGAGATTTCTCCTCAAGTCCATCCTAAACAATGACCACGGGTGAAGGTGAGTCTCTGTCTTAAATATTTGATCATGTTCATCTCCAAGAAGGGAAAGGTTAAGATCTTTTGAGCCCTTCTCTTGGAAGAACAGTGAGTGTTATTAAACACATCCATTATGGTGGACATATGAGCTATGTGCCATGACCCTGAAAGGAAAAGGCTGAGTCTAAGTCAGGGAAACTACAGAAGACCTTTTCCTGGAAATCTTCCTGAGATAGTTTGAGCTGTTCTAATTCGTTTCCATATCTTTCAGCCCAACCTGAAGGTAGTCTAGAGAATTAAGATAAATGTCTAGAGCATGTAAGTTCGTTGCACTTTACAGGTAGTATGTCTTGCAGTGAGGCTTTAAAATAAAAGACTCTCTCATAAAGCTGGGTGTGGTGACACACATTTGTAATACCAGCATTCTGGGAGGCTGAGGCAGGAAGATCACAAATTTGAGCTAGCCTGTGCAACTTCATGACTTAGCCACACCCTATCTCATAAATATGAGGGGCTGAGGATGAAGCTCAGTATGAAGATCCTGAATTCAATCCCCAGTACTCCCCCCCACACACACACACACATTCTCACCAATCAGCATGCAAGAAGGATCCCCCACGAGAAAATAAGTGTTCAGGAAGGGCTCTCTCCCCATTGAGAATAAGAAGGAGTGACGAGGGCAGCTTCTTGTCTATCGGGGTCTTGTCTAACAAGAGCTTAGTTCACATTCCGTGTCGTTGGTCAGGGCGTGTTATTACTAAGCCTTGCATCTCAGTGTCCTAAACATAATGCTTTGCCGTGGCCTTCCTTCACAGATGCCCTCTTTCCTGATTCCAGACATGAGAAATCCCTATCATGTACTATTTCTTCCCATGGCTAATTCGAGTTAGATTTGCATCCCTAAGCAAGACTACAAGTTCTGCGAGGTGGAGACTTGCCTTCCTGTTCATTAGAAGTATCTGACTGAGTCAGGGCCACATAATATGCTTTTATCAAGTGTTGTTTAATTCTTTGAGTCTATCAAAACAAAAAGGGAAACTGAAGATAGAAACTGTGGTAGTTTAATGGTGTCATTACTTATTTTCTCAGCAATAATTAGTAGTAACAAACAAGAGTGGTAAATGTCCATCTCCTAGCCATCTTCTTCCATCCATAGTCCATTACATTAGTATGTTATGTCCTTCACCTCACAGCCCAACAACACTGTTGAAAAATGTTTTTAGAACACCTATCACACACACACACACACACACACACACACACACACACACACACACAGGTTTTGTTTTCTGTTCAAGCAAGTAAAGTCAAAATGTTAGTTCCCTGACTTTCACTGTGCTCAGACTTTTTAAATAAAGTATGAGAAAAGGTAATGTTGTACATACTAGTGTCTGATTGCAGATAATAGGGAAAAAAAAACTTGTACTCTTCTTTTGGCAATTCAGCCTGCATAGGAAAAAGTGTCATGCATTGCAGAAAGAAAAAATGCTAAATCTGCCCTTCAGATAATACATCTCTGCTTTGGGAAGTAGAGATTGGGGGACAAACACATTGAATCACTCCTTCTTTCATTATTTTTGACATTGATTTGTCATTAGGAAAATTTATTAGGCTCTAGATTAAATTGATTTGAAGAATCATTAATTCATGGGATGAAGCGAGAGCCATTTGGCCTCCCCACACTGAAATGAGGTAGTATTGATAAAACAAAGAGGAAAATAGCAGAGCTGTTTAAAATCCACATTTTCCTACCTGGAAGAGTATTTGGACATAAACTGGGGACTAGAAAAAGAATATTCTAATAATCAGAAGAAGGTTCTCCCAATACCTAAATTAGGGTGAGGGATGAATATTAATTCTGGAAAGATCATCCAGGAAAAAAAGACAAGTATCCATTTACCTATTTGCTTCAAAGCACAGCTTCCACCCCCCTGACAAAACAGGTGGCACCCGACTGTGTGTACCCCAGTCCTGCCCTTCCTATGTTTTTCTCTTCCCCACAATGATATCTTCCAGTCATGCCAGGGCCATCTTCATTCAAGTAGCTTATTCTAATTTAAGATAAGATTACTGTTTCTCTTGTTACCTCCCTGAGCCTTTAATAGTGACCGTGGAATATAAATTGCTGTGGAACATACCATAAAATACACATTGGTCTACATTTTTTCCTACTTATCTACTAATAGTTTCAAAAGAAAAATGCCAACCACTTGTGAATGCATATCAGGATTATTGTTTAAAAATCATCAAAAAATATTCAAGAACAAAAAATAATGTATGAGTTCAGAAGAGTCCAAGGAAATAAAAGGGCTCAGATAGAGCTGGAAGTAGGTAGTCTCACAGTATCCAAAGTATCCTCCTCCTCTTCCTTCCCCTATCTCTCTTTCTATCTTCTTAGGCTCTCTTTTACAGAGTTCCCACAACTCTAATTTGTCTCCCCTTTATAACCTACTATCCTCCTGGTTTCTGTTTTCTGGGAATGTTAACAAAAATCCATGAACTGGACCTCTTTGGCTTGGAAGGGAACTCTAGTATCTTATTCACTCACTCATTCAGTGGACTGTCTTCCTGTCCATCTGCTCATTTCTGTTTCTCTTTTTTTTAATTGAATTCTTTATTGGTACAGTTTATATACATCTCAATATCACATAAAACATTGGGGAATTTGTACCAGTATATGACACGAGTTCTCATTTTTACCTATATCCCTACCCACCCACACCTCCTCCCCCCTTTATACGTGCTCTTTTATTTTCTTTCTGTATCATATTTATTCCTTCCCCTCACCACATTCCCACACCAAGTTTCCTATAGAAATATTCCACTCTACAAAAAGCTGTCCTACTTTCTAGAGCTCATTTGCATCTACAGGTGTTCATGCCAAAGAGAAGATCCGGAAATTGTCTATCTGTGATCTATTGATTTCACTTATTAGTATATCCTCCAGGTGTCTCCATTTGCACCTAAATTGATCGATCTTGTCATTCTTTATGGCAGAATAATACTCCATTTTATTTTTTTAAAAAAACACATCTTCTTTATCCACTCTCCAGTTGATACATCTGGTTCTCTCTTTATCTATATGCTGAGTGTGGAGGATCAGACACAGTCTTTACTTCCCATCAGCCCTTCTTTTAAGGCTAATCCTTTCTTGCTGATGCCTGCCTTAGGTCATAACAAATAGATGGAAGGGTGATACAGTCATTTTTTACTTCTCTGGAAGTGTCTCGAACTGGCTTAGTTATCCAACTCAAAGCAGCAAAGTCTGGAAAAGAGGCAGTGAATGTAAGAAACAGGAAAGACTGAAGAGTAAAGTGGAACAGCAGGAGAGACATAGTGAGGTGCTCTAGAATATTGCCACATGGCACTGAAACCACCTACCACACAGCAAGCCAGAAAAGCTCCAAAGGAGATGAAATGGCACTTCTGATGATGGAATAAAATGAGTTATTGAGTTCTCAGATGCACACACAGCCTGAAATTTGAACTCAAAGCACACCCTAGCCTTATTTAATCTACTGGGTGTGTGCCTGTGGTGCCTGAGGTATCATCTAAAAGTGAAAATCTCTAAGAGAAGCAGCCATGGAAGCCATGGCAGCCAGGGAGTGGGCCCAGGAGAACACAGTCTCTAGAGAGTAACAAGGCACCTATCTCACAAATGCTGCCTTGCACCAAAACCTAGCTGAAGCTTCCAGCACCTTAGGATTAGGATCTGCCTAGAAACTGAAGCTACATATCTGAATTCTCTTCTGTGTTGTCACTGTTTGGAGGATTTGTGTGGCTCGCAGCAGAGAGAAAAGGCCTGATGCAGAGGGCTTCACCACAGCTTTTCACAGTGTAGCTTGGAGACCTCATCCTTCTGGAAGAACTAGGAACCTAAGGACACCATCATGAGTGGAGGGAACTCAGTAACCTCCACTCTGAGATCCATGATATCAATAGGAATTGTCAAATACCAAAACCCACGTTGGTGAAGCTTTGGCTACATGGTGAGTGCTGTGTTCAATGAATTTTATGTCTCATTTTGTTTCCTCACACCAAGAACCATGCCAGAATAAATGTTATTCTCTCTTCACAAACAAACTGGATCCCATAAAGAGTCAACCGCTTGCCCAAGATTCTAACTCAAATCACAGTGATTTTTCCAGAGCTATTAATGGAATGGTTTTGACACAAGGACCCTGAGCAAATTCTTGTGGAACATTTGAGTAGCCATACGAATTAAAGATTTTGCTATGTGTACATCAATTCACTATCTCTTCCTCTGCCTCTGACTCCAAGACATGTATAATAAAGATCAGTGAAGCCTGGGAGCTTGTAACGCTAACACAGATTTGCCTCACTCTTGCCCCAATTCTTAGAAACCACTGACGAACTGAATCCCAGGCTGAGATCGTTCACTGAGCCTTATGGATGTTGGCCGGGTTCATTAATGCCATTGTGGTTTAAAGACAGTCAATACTCTAGCAGCTGCCTCCGATCAGTCTGCAGGAAAAAAAGGAATGCAACTTCTTCCTGTGTTTGGCCAATGCACAGTATGTTGTGTGGGTAATTTCTGGTCTGGCCAGTAAAACCTCCGGGAGCCTTCCTTTAGGTCTTTAATTATGAACTGTAGGGGACACCACAAAATAAATACTTAAAATGTCTAGACAACCAGTCATCAGAGTAGGATAATTAACTTCAAACATTCTAAATTGTTGGAGGAGTCGTTATTCACCTTCTGTAGTTCCTTTCTATATCCTTCCCCAGCCAATATGTTTGTAGCAAAGAGGCTGGGGACCTGCTGAAACCTTCTCCTGATACAGAACAGCCTATTTCTCCAGCTCTTAAATGACAAGTCACAAAATGACCAGGGAACATACAATAAAGGAACATAAACTGAGACCATTAGTTTTTCCAAGGAAGGAAAAATCTGTTGGCATTTAGTTACATTAAAACATTAAGCACCAAGGCAAATCCAGAGAAGTACCATGATATTTAGTCTATTTTACACATTTTGGTTTTAATGTTCGATCCCTAAAAAAATTAATCAATTATTACTGATTCTTGATAAGAGCTCTGGATTTACCCCCTGACATCTATGTGTAATTAGGGTGCTGCTGAAGTGTTTCTTCCCCTACTTTTTCCTTCCTACCCAAACTTCCTCAAAGAAGCATTTTTAGCCTAGAACTCATACCAATGTTATTTTGCAATCTAAAAGCACTCCATTAAAGAGATGAAGATTTCACAATAAGGACTTGCTGGAAATAGAGCTGCCCTTGCTTTGGAGGAAGGCTGGGTGGAGCCTGGAGCTTTGTTCTTAGTCTGGTCAAAAATGAGCTCAGACAACCTTGTTTTGGACAATGAGCAGATCTCAAAGCCTCAAGCCCTGTTCATGGCTGAGTGTGGCTCCAAAGGAAGGAAAGCTGTTCACAGTGTCAAAAACTTGCTTATGCCGGGCGTGGTGGCTCACGCCTGTAATCCCAGCACTCAGGAGGCAGAGGCAGGAGGATTGCTGAGTTCGAGGCTTGCCTGGACTACATAGTGAGCTCAGAGCCAGCCTGAACTACAAAGCGAGACCCTGTCTCAAAAAAAAAAAACAAAAAAACTTGCTTATGCCATTTTGCATCACCCTTCTGGGAGATAATCTTTTTTAAGATACCAAATAATTAGGGAGAATCATTGATTCCAATGTCATTTTCCTTTACATCAAAGAAATGTCACATCAACTGTTATTTAATAAAATTTTCATAATATTAAATTTATAATGACCATATTTAATTTCACTGGCTCTAATTAAAGGTGATATCACATGCATATACTTTTAAAAATCATAATTGTCTTGTGCAAGCCACTGAATAGATTTAGGAATCTTCAGGAACAAAATTACTTTAGTAGCAAACGCTATTGAATATGATTGATGGCAAAATTGGAGCCCTCTTGGTTCTCTACCACACTGAAGCGCACTCTGCCTTTGAAGATGGTGCCTCGAGTATCAACAAAAGATCTAGGAAAAATAGTCTGGGACCCCTTAGGCCTGCCTTCTCCAAAGCCAGGGCTACATCCTGACAAAAATAAAGGTGTCTCTAGTGTTTCAGGCCCATGCTACGTGGGTAGATGAAAATTTACTTCACAGCAATCCTGTTCCCAGTGAAAGGTGGGGAAACCAAGGATGTTATGTAGTGGACAGCGAGAGACAGGTAGACTACAGGCTCTTAACACAGTCAGCACATGCCATGAGGGGACCACTGAGTAGGAGGAGTAAGTACGGGATGTAGGTTGTGTCTGTCCCTCAGATCTTCCTGGGCTCATGACCTCAAGAGTTTTCATTCACCTAGCAGCTATAGACTCAGAGCAGGGCAAAAATAAGAGGAGTGAAAGGAGAGAAAGGCTGGATTCTGAGACCTACAATGTAAGCCAAACCCAAAATAATAAATTAGAATAGCAAGAAAAAAAAGCAAATGTTTGAAGTTGATTGTTAACCCATTAATCTTTATCACAATCCTTAGAGACAAAGAAATTGAAGCTGAAGAGGCAGTAAATAAATTTTATCCTTCAGAATACCAGTCTTTTTCAACTACAGTGTACACGTTAAAGGATCTATTTGTCTTTGGATTTAATACAGTATTGGTTCCTCTGCTACAGTTTGGGAGTCATAGAGGGGATACTTTATTGAGAAGGGCGATGTGCCGTAAAGCATGATGGGGCAACCCTCCAGCAAACATTCACTGATGGTCAGCTGAAGTCAAGGACATACTCAGGGAGCATCACCAGAAAGTAGTAGATGCCTAGTAGACATAACATCATTGAAAACTCAATGCCAAAATTCCTACTTCTTGTAGGAATCCGTCCAGTAGAGGTTGTCCAGTTTCACTGCTCTTTCTTTGATTGGCTCTGGTTGAAAAGAAAAAAACCCAAGCCAGCCCCTATTCCCTATGTCCACCTATAGCAGGATCATTCTTACTCCAAATGATGATAACAACAGTTGCCATTCATTGGCTGTAATAGTCCTCAGCTAGGTCCACAATGGCTTCTTAAAGAATAAGAACTATTAATAGTCTCGTGGACAGCTGAGAAACTAAGGCTCTAGGAAGTTGACTAATGTATGCCAACTTTTCACAAGAGTCGATATTTGAACTCAGGACAGGCTGGGTTTGAAGCTCTTGTCCTTAACCATAGGATGCACAATCCCATAAGAGAAAAATGCCTGAAACTTCTTAAAAAGTAAGCCTTTGCAGCAACCTGACAGGTAGATGTACTTTACCCAGGGAGCTTAGTTTGTTTGCCTGACACTAGCCTAATAAATATTTATCAATACAAACTCATTACTACTCATTGTACTGGTGCTGAGGTATGTTGGAAGACACACGTCTCACCCAGACAACAAGGCAAAAGGGCAGAGAATTATTTGGAAGTGAGGGTTCACTGTTCAGCTTGCCCTCTTCTTGCTTAGGTAGAAAGGACTAGAATTATCTTCTTCCTTCCTCTACCAACATGGTATTTAAGGCAGACCTTGGTTTAATACTCATCTGTTAGAGGATTACATTGCAATCCTCAACCACACACAGACAGTGCCAATGTAAACCAGGGCAGAGACTTAGATTTCTTAGCCAATGAAATCTCCAAATACTGGGCAGTAAAACTGCATCTTTGCTGGACGGCTACTAGGAGAGTGAGAAAAACTTGACTTGTCCCCTATTTTAAAGGAAGACAGTGATCCACACTGGAAAGATTTCTAATAAAACTAGGAAGAAATATTGCATCCCAGTAGTAGTCCAATACATGTAAATTTTAAAAGAAAAAGGTCTTACATTTTATCAGTATAATTAGCAAAATCTTAAGAGAAATACTAGAAAGAAACAAACTGATACACATGCAACCTAAAAGAATCTCAAATGTATTATGCTATGTGAAGGGAAACCAAGCTCAGAAGTCTATATGTACTGTATGACTTTTTACTGATATTAGATTCTAGGAAAAGCCAAAATACAGACATAATAATAGGGGCTAAAAGTGGGAAGCTGAGTTAAATACAGGACAGTCAGGGACAATGACCTGGGTGGTGAGACTAATGTGTTCA
The DNA here is from genome assembly GCA_004025085.1 of Thryonomys swinderianus. Taxonomy (NCBI): domain Eukaryota; kingdom Metazoa; phylum Chordata; class Mammalia; order Rodentia; family Thryonomyidae; genus Thryonomys; species Thryonomys swinderianus. Next base: position 45,557 of record PVIC010004709.1, on the reverse strand, counting down.
TTGAGAGAGTGACTTCCGGACACCGTGTATTTGTATATGTGAATAGCTGAAAACATGACACTTAAAATGAAGTATTTTCTGTAGATAAATTTTACTTTGATTTCAATATGGAAAAATCAGCACAATCTCTGTTTTGTAAAAAAGAAAACATTCTAGAAAGTCATTATGTCAGAATGTCAATAGCTACTCTATTTGATAATAAGGAATGAATGTTTTTTTAAATTTTCTTCTTTGAGCTCCCTAAAATATACAAAAATTCTTTGTACTCATCATATAGTATTTTTGCTCATAGTGTCAGGAAAAAAGCGAAGTGAGTCTTATGTTCATTAACGAGGGAGAAAGAAAGATGCCCAGTTTGAATGAGTGAATAACAAAAATAGGAATCTTTATACACCATGAAGAAAAGTTTACATTCATGAAAGTGATGGCAGCTAAGGTATTATCATCTGCATACTAATGTAGTTATTTAAAGTAGGGAAAATGAGACTATTGTTTGTACAAGTATACTTCCTGGATTGTTTAAAATAAAGAAAATTTCCAAGTCTAAGTATCTAATTATAAAAAATGAATTATATTATGGCCATTCATAGTATACTTTATGCATGAATTATGAGTGTAAGGGAAGTGATTTGATATGGAAAGATGTTAATGACAAAGAAGCATGTACATTATGTAAACGTGCATACAAAAATTCTTATGTATTTTTAAATGTTGATAGCTATGAATACTATTCATTCAATTCATTATATTCTATATTTTCCCGATATGTTAAGTGAAATATATTGTCAAATATCCTGTTTTATTCTATTCTTATGTCCCATTATTGAATTGTTTTTTTTATTTCTGTTGTATCCTATTATTGGATTATTCTTTTCATCTTTTCTTCTTTATTCTTATTGAGGTATTTTTGTATTTCATTCTGTATTGTCAGGTAAGGATATTTTTATCACTCTCTTTTATTTAATATTTGCTTGAAAATTTTGTGTTTCTTGATTTTTAACATTTCCATGTCATTTTCTTTTAAGTTGTGTTTTTCTAACTCAACTTGATGATTACTATCTTTTAAAAGATAAGGTTAATCCCTTATGATTAACCAGAATAGTGAAGTATTTTTAAATGTTTTCCAGTTAATTTGGAAATTATGAGTCATTTACATTTTCAATGATTTTTCTATGATAAGCATCCACATGTAACACTTACATTTTCTAACAAAACTAAAGATTATTTGGTGCCTCTATATCTTCTGTCATTGGCTAATATTGCAATACCAAAGACCTTCATTAACTACAGGTATATTTTTCTTCCTGACTTCCTTTTCACTATTCTCTACAGTTTAATTCCATTTTTTAAAGGATAGACTATGGTATCAGAATACAAATATAGAATACATTGATCAACATTTTTCTTTCTTTTAATTTGAATCTTTATTGGTATATTATATATATACACATCATGATCACACTCAATGTTGAGAATTTGTGCCAGTATATGACAGGATTTAATTCTCATTTTTCCCATTCCCCTACCCATCCTACAATCCAGGCCCCCATATGCATAAGCTTTTTCCCTTTTTTATTAATTTCCCTTTAAATGTTTTCTGTTTTGCAATATCTATTATACATTTTAGAATTCATTTACATATTCAGTTCTTCATACCAGAGAACAGAAAACAGTATTCACATATGTGACCTATTTACTTATGAGTATATACTCAAGCAAGTTTCTTCCATTTGAGTGTAAATGACTTAAACTTATTATTTTTTATGGTAGAGTACCTATTCCATTTTATTTTTTAAAAATCTTCTTTATTCAATCTAGAGTTGATGGGCATTTGGGTTGTTTCCAAGATTTAGCTATCACAAACTGAGCTGCTATGAACATAGGTGCACATATGTTGCTGTGATATGAATCTTGTAATTCTTTCATGTATATCCCAGCAGGTGAATAGTCAGTTCAAATAGGACTTTTAATCCTAGAGTTCTGAGGAATCTTCACACTGATCTCCACAATGGTTATACCAGCTACATTCTCACCAACAGTGGAGAAGGGTTCCTTTCTCCCTGGAGCTCCACCAGCATTTGTTGCTGGCTAATTTTGCAATATCAGCCATTCTTTGTGGAGTGAGATGAAATCTCAGTGTTGTTTTTATCTGCATCTCTCAAATGACCAGTGATGTTGAGCACTTCTTCATATTCTTCTTGCTGCTTTGATTTCTTCATCTGAAAAGCGTCTGTTCATTTCAAATGCCCATTTTTGAATTGGTTCTTTAAATTGGGGGGGGCTGATTTTTTAAGCTCTTTATATATTCTAGAGAGTAGTCCTTTGTGCTTATTAGATTATTTAACTAAGAGACAGCTGTAAGGATTTTTTTTCCCATATTGTTGGTTGTGTTTTTCTCTCTGCTGGTGGTTTCTTTCGATGTGCAGAAGCTTTTTAATGAGATTGCATGTTGCTTTCTTTGGCTAGTTCATGTGCTGTTGAGGTTTTGTTCATAGTTTTTCCCTAAGCTATTATCACCAAGAGTTATATCTAACCTGTTTTGCAGCAGGTTTAGCATTTCTGTTTTAGCACTTAGGTCTGGAATCCACTTTGATTTTAGTTTAGCACACAGAAAAAGAGATAGATAGCTTTAGTTTTTGGCAGGTTAAAATCCAGTTTTTCCAGCACCATCTGTTAAAGAAGGTATCTTTCCTGCATTGAGGATGTTTGGGTCCTTTGTTGAAGATGAGGTGGATTAGTGTATCTAGAGTTGTTTCTGGATCTTCTAATCTATTCCACTGGTCCTCGGGTGTGTTACTTTGCCAGTACCATGCAGTTTTGATCAGTTTTGTACAGTTTCAAGTTGAGGATCATGATACCCCTGCCATGTCCTTGTTTCCTAGGATTGTTTTTGCTGTTCTAGGTTTGTTGTGGTTCCAGATGAATTTTTTGGATTTTTTTTTTAGATCTATGAAATACACTGTTGGGATTTCAATAGGGATTGCATTGAATCTATATAGAAATTGTGGGAGTATAGCCATTTTGATGATGTTGGATCTTCCTACCCATACACAGGGTATATCTTTCCATTTTCTGATATCCTCTAGAATCTCCTGTTTCAGAGTGCTGTAGTTTTCAGAGTAGAGATCTTTCACCTCTTTGTTAAATTGATTCCTAGATTTTTCTTTTTCTTTTTTCTTTCTTTTTATTTTTGATACTATTGATCAATATTTTTTAATTGAATTCTTTATTGGTACAATTTATATACATCTCACAATCACACATAGCATTGGGGAATTTGTACCAATATATGACACAGTCAATTGTCATTTTTACCCATATCCCTACCCACCCACACTTCCCAACCCCCTATATACATGCTCTTTTATTTTCTTTCAGAATCATATTTATTCCTTCCCCTATTGTATCCCCACACCAAGTTTCCCTTGGAAATTTCCCATTCTACAAAGACCATCATACTTTCTAGAGCTCATTTGCATCTACAGGTGCTCATATCAATGAGAAGATCTGGTATTTGCCTATCTGTGAAAAATATTTTTTAAACAGATCTTTGAATTTTTTTTCTGCTGGGTTTGCATTCTTGAAGAAGTACATCCTTTGCAGGTTCTTTTGGTAAAGACTTGCCAAAACTCTATGTCTGGAAATACTAGTTTTGTTTTCACTATAGATAATGTAGTTAGATATAAAGACTCAAGCGTCCAACATTTTCTTTGGCATTCTGATGTTGCTACTATAAACCATCTAGGAAGAGCTTGGCTCTTATTATGCCCCTTAGACCTATCCTCAGGTTTTATTGTGGCAGCTGCAGACAGTCTCTTCAAATAATCTGTGATGAAGGAGCAGCTTGTTTCTCAATGTTCAAAGGTAGATATAATTTAGTAAGAATGAATTACTAAATAAAGGATGGTCCTCTTGTACACCTTGGCTATAGCAAGTTGTGAAACTAATTTGCTTTGAAACTTCTTATGAGGAACTTTATCCAAGTCAAAATGAATGCCTCTCAGACCACTGCATTGAGCCCTGCTCTTTCTCATTTATGAGGGGGTCTTATTCAGCAAAATGGTTATATGTTTTACGTTCTATCAACATTCGTCGAGTGGATGTTAAATCCCAAACTCTAAAATAGGACCTATATGAGTAGCTAAAGAAAGTAAAGGCAAAATTTTTTCATGTTGAGGATTTAATTAGAGTATGAGGCTTACCATAGCGATGCATAGTAGAATAAATATCAAAACAACAACAACAACAAAAAACTTCATTAAATTATGTAAAGGATCAAAAGAGAAAACATAGGTTAAGCAAATAACTTCAATGGATCCTTTACATTGACTCCTTGGCTACCAAATTTTTTCCCTACTGCTCAAGGTTAAATCCATATTCAGATAAATATTGAACTAAAGTAGAATAGATTATTAGAGGTTTTGTCTGAATAACTAGCTAAACCACAAAATAATTTTCAACCAGTCTCAAAATCTCTATCTAAGTGCCGGGCGTGGTGGCTCACACCTGTAATCCCAGCACTCGGGAGGCAGAGACAGGAGGATTGCTGAATTCGCGGCAGCTTGCCTGGGCACTATAGTGAGCTCAGGGCCAGCCTGAACTACAAAGCGAGACCCCGTCTCAAAAAAAAAAAATCTCTATCTAGCCTATTTTTGAATGGCAATCGAGCAGTTATCAAATTTGAGGAAAGAATCCTTAGGGCAGTGTGTTCATTAAATGTGTAACTTTGTCAGAGTGCCATCGCGGTACAGATTTTCTTACAGCCAAGTGGTGAGAAAAAAGTACCTTTGGAATAGTTACTCACTGACAACATATAAAGTGAAAATTGTGCATGTTCTCAAATCTTTACACGTTTCTCTGAGTGATCATTGGCTCCTTCGAGTGCTGGAGACTTGTGTGAAGCATGCCTGCAGGCTACATATGTTAAAAGTTAACGGGAAAGTGTGTACCAGAAATCAAAAGTAAGATCCTCTTAGATCAGCTGTTCCATGTGCCTGCTTAGCGAGCCAGATTATTAGCTGTTTCCTTCCAGCTAAAAGTGGAGTGGAAAGCAAGCGTTCGTGTGGAGAAACACCAGCAGAGCTGACCCCTGCTACACTTGGTTGGAGGAATCAATACCTGCATTTCTGTTTTATTCAAGCTAACGGCAGCATGGAGCCTCTTCTAATTTTTTAGAAAACATATAGAAAGCTACAAAAAGAATGGATGTCCACCTAGTACAGCAAAATGCATTTTCATTCAGATGTTTTTAGATTTTATGTGTGTGTATACATTTGTTGGTTTGTTTGTACAATACTAGAGCTTCAGCTCAGGACCTTATACTGAACTATGTTCTAAGCCCTTCTAACCTTATTATTTATTTGTACCTTTATTGTTAAGACAATGTCTAATTTGCCCAGGCTGGCCTTAAATTCACAGTCCTCTACCCTCAATCTCCCAAGAATCAGGGATTACAGGTATGATTCATCATGTCTAGTTATGCTAAATATTTTATGTGAATGGGATACTTCCAAGCCCCACACAATACTGCTTGATCCTGAGCAGGCTTCATTAGAAAATTAGAGGTGGGCTATTCTATATCCCAGAAAATCATTTCTCAATATGTATCCCAGAAAAATATGTGGGCACAAAAGTAGGGACAAGATTTTGTTGGCACGTGGCTTGTAACAGACAAAAAGTGGACAACAAGCTGTACATCTCCACACATGAATAATTAAATAAGCCAGGATACATGCATAGAAGTTAAATAGAATGAGTCAAACCGGCATTTGTTAACAGGAGTTCTTTAAGACATGAGGCAAGGAAAGGAAAGACAAAAATTTCACAGTTGGGGACCGGAGGGTTAGCTCAGTGGTTCCGGCACCTGCCTCGCAAGTGCAAGGTCCTGAGTTCGATCCCTGGTAACCACATACAATGCTGGGCATGGAGACTCAACACCCACCGGCGATCAATACCACATACCACAGTGCCGGGTGTGGTGGCTCACGCCTGTAATCCCAGCACTCGGGAGGCAGAGACAGGAGGATTGCTGAGTTCGAGGCTTGCCTGGGCTACATAGTGAGCTCAGACCCAGCCTGAACCACAAAGCGAGACCCTGTCTCAAAAAAAAAAAATTCACAGTAATACATACAGCTGACCACATCCTATATATACGTGTTTATATGTATACACACACATACATGTATATGTGTGTTTATGAATATATGTGTTTGTATAATATCTGTACACATGTTGTATATGTACCTAAAAGCTTTGAGTCTAAGGAATGGACTGGCTAGTATGAGTGTGGGAGCTGGGAATTCCAACCCCTTCCAGGTAGATTGGCCATCAAGAAGTTATGAAGCAAGAGCCGACCTATAGATCACAAGCAGATATTCTTACTTCCTACGGATACCTAAGTTGTGCTAAAGAGATCTTTCAACTAATGAGGCCCATTCAGATCACTGAGAAAAATCTCTTTTACACAGAGATAACAGGCATTATCACAACCACAAAATAACTTGACAGCAACACCTAGACTAACGTTTAATTAACTAGCTGAACACTATACCTTGGTCAAATGGATGAGTTAAACTGATGAGCAGACGCCTTTAGATCCCTCCACCTGGGGCTTCTCCTCTGTTTCTTGGTTAAATTCTTGCCTTGGGGGCCACAAGATGCTAAGAACCCACCAAAATTTAGCTTAGTGGATTTCAAAGCGGATTTTGTTGTGATCATTTTCATTTTCCTCCCCACGATCAGAGATGAATTAGCCACACTGATTCAGAAAAGAAGGAAAGTGCACAGAAAAAGAGAAGTGAGTAAGTTTGAACCCAGGGCTTTGCACAGGTTAGGCCAGTCTTTTAGCAAGGAGCCACCGCCCCCCCCCCCGCCCACGCTCTGTTGCATAGGAAACTTAACGCCAGCCACTTTGTTCAGTAAGGTCAATGGAAGGCAATAAAAGGTCTTTACTGTATTATTTTACTTCATTTCCCAAAAAAAAGCTGTGATGTATATACTGTTATTTCCGTGTTTTAGGAATGGAGAAACAGACTTTAAGAAACTTCAGTCTTTTTCAAGGTCACCTGCCAGTGAGGGCCAATGCTGGCATTCAGCCCTTCTGGATCTCAGGTCCGTAACCATGTGGCAGCATTTGCTGAGTTTGCCCAAACCCAAGCTCTGAGGAGACTGGCTGGAGCTCCATGCACGGAAAGGTAGGGTGGGCTCCTGAGGACCCCAGTCCTCTGCTTTGCTCAGACAGCGCTGCCCTCCCGCCAGCCCCAACAGCCAGCCCACGCCACCCCGCCCGCTGCTGGCATGGGTGCTAGGCTTGCTCGGCAGGGAAGAAAAAGCCTCCCATTAGCAGGAGGCTGCGCTCGCAGCTTCCCTGGGACAAGAAGCATCTGTTGCTGCTCCCATTGTTCCGGCCGAGAGCACACTAATTGTCCTCTCCCAAGTTGGACTGCAGTCTCTTGCCAGAGGGAAATTATGGACCCTTTTCAGCAGGCGCTGTCCTCCCCACAGCTGTCAGCTGAGCGGCCCCAGGAGGAGAAGGCTGACTTGGGGGTGGGGAGAGAAGCCCGTCTTGCATCCTGATCCACAGAGTGAAGGAAAGTTAGCATGGCCCCGCGAGGGAGCGCAGAACCAGCAGCAGCCACCGCGGAGACGTCACAGGCAGGCCAGCCCCAGCTCCTCCCCACTGTCCCGACAACTGCACGGCCTGAGGGATGGCTCGAGCTGCCCCTTGGATTAAAATAATAGCACAACGGCCTTAGGAGTCAGACTTAGAAGGGTTCAAGTCCAGTTTTGCCACTCGTTACCTTTGACCTTGAACAAATCGTTATTGTTCCTCCATAGAGAGCAACTGAGCGGAATTTGGAAGCCAAGATATAATTATAAATAGGAAATATCAGTATACAAGAAGTCCTCATTAGGTGTGACTTATTTTATTAGTTGTAGTACCACTTTTATTATTAAGCTTCCACATGTTGCATTAGGGCAGTGGAGCCGGCCCACGTACAAGGGTTCTTCTATGAAAGAAAGTGAGAAAAGAGACGAGTATCACGGTGCACATACCATAAAATACCTGTTTTGTTATTCGCTATGTGCCAGTGACTATGCTGGCTGCTGCGCATTCGGCTGTTTTACTGCGAAGTCACACAGGAGAGATGTCCTAAAGGGGAACTGGAAGCAAAGGTTGAAGGAAGTTGTTGGCAGTGGTGGTGAAACACTACTGGAAAGCACACGTATCAAGTCTCCCACGTGGCTTCCAGGCACTTTTTCCTGTAGGGAACTCTCCCGGCCCTAGCAACACAAGACCAGACCACAGGAAGAACCCGGCCTGGCACTGAGTCCTGGTTCAACACTTCCCTCTCCTTTCTCATCTTCCTTATTTATAGCACAAGGGAAGTGACTGCTAATGTTCCTGTAGCATTATGGCCCTGTAGGAATGGGCAGAACAAAGATCTACGCAAGTCTTCGGGGTACAGATGGGCGGTGATATCTATCATCATATTTCTTGCCACAAAGATCCCAGTATCTCAGGTATTAAACAGTCTCCAGCCTGAAGATTCCTGTCCTGAATTTATAAATCTGGCCCCCTGCTACTTATTCCATTTCTAAAAAGCATCACAATCAAATCCTTTCATCTAAATAAGAAAAAAAATTGCCTCTGTATTGCCACTATGGAAGCCTTTCAGATCCGGTTCTCAAATACCCCCTGATCAAATTTAAAGGACAAATACCTCCCAAAGAGGAGCACATAGCCATGAACTAATCATATCTACAAAGGAATTGCTGTCTATTCACATAATTGCAGAGGCTATCTGAAGCCTGTTAGAATCCATTTTTGCTGCCTTACCATTGGCTGGAGGGAAGAAGATGCTCTGAGAGAAGGAGTCAGAGATACTCAGCAAATATTCCTTCAGCTCTGGCTGTGCAAGAGACTTTACTAGGTGCGGGCAACAGAGTGAAGAGTAAAACACAATAATGTCATTTCACACATCATTGAGCTTCAAGTCTAGTAGGGAAAACAGATATCATTCAAAAACTCACACAAATAGATAATTACAGACTGTAGTGCGTACTGTGGAAGTGAAGCGTGGATGTTCCGCAAGTACAGTCAGAGGCTATGGGCAGATCTGAGTCTAAGGAAGGCTCAGGTTTCTCTAAGGAAGGGGCCCTGAGTATGAGGTCTGAGAAAAATTAATGGAAAGAGATGCAGCTAAATTTTAGAGTGAAGAAGATCCTATAAAGATGAAAGAAGAGGCTGGCCATGGTCCAGAGATGACAGGAAGCAAGGGGTGCTTCATTCAAGGATCTGAAAGTACCCAGGGCTGTGGTTTGGACATGGTTTGAACACCTCCCCTAAACCTCATGTGCTATAGGCTTTGTCTCCAGTGTGGCAATGTTGAGAGAGTAGAACCTTCACAAGGTGATGCCTCCTGCAATGATGTTAGAACACTAAGAAAGTTGTCCTTGGAAGAAACTAGCATATCCTCTAGGGACCTTTGCTAGGTCTCTTGAGAGTGACTTGTTACAAAGCAACCTCCTTTGCTTGGTCTCTTTTAATGCAGTTCTTTTCCTTTCTTCTGCTCTGCCACGTTGTGATCCAGCTGATGGAGTCTTCACACTGTTGAGCTGATGCTGGCTTCGTGGCCATGAATCTCTAAAGCTGTGACCTAAATTAACATTTTTTAAAAAAATTTATAAGTACCAAGATTCAGGTATTTATTATCACATCAACAAAAGAACTAATACAGCCAATGTGGTCAGAAAACAGAAAGTTGAGAGGGGAAGGATCCTTAGCAGAATAAACAAGTCATAATGGGAGGTTGGTACCCTTTGTGGTGAAGATCTGAAAAACAGGGTCTGTAGCTAAGATTGGGATGCAGCACCTTAGTGGAATCCGCAAGCCCCGTGTGACAAGGATGGCAGGCAAGGCAGATGGGTGACGCTGTAGTACCATGAGATGCTGCAGTGATCCCACTTGGGTAATGTGCCAGGTAGTGACAGAGCCGGCTGCCCAGGCTGCAAGGGACCACTGCATGCTGGGACAGTCCCTGGGTGACATGATGGAGGGGGATTTGTCTGCTCAGCTCTTTTTCTGCTCCCCATTGTTCAAGATTAGGCTTCCAGGTCACATCATCTGGCCCCTCTGTGATTACCTGTCCCCAGGACACAACCGTCTGATAGAAGAGGGAGATCCATGCACAGGGGCAGAGACCACGAGACAGCAGGCCGTGGAGGACCATGGGAGAGTCCTGAGAATAGCGCCGGAGCCGGAAGTGGTGAGCAGGCCGTGGAGGACCATGGGAGAGTCCTGTGAACAGCGCCGGAGCCGGAAGTGGTGAGCCTTCACCGGGACTGACTGTTGTACTGGAGGCTGTTTACTCGCATATTCTTCCTTCGTCCCCATATGGTTAAACCACAGTCCTCAGCTCCTCATCTCCCCCTGTGGCATCTATGCGAAAGCCTGTGTTGGACTTTCACTGGTGGAACCCAGGCAGGAACAGAGCTCCCACACCCAGGCCAGGCCAGAGGACCTCCTGCAGCCCCTGCCACCTTGTGCTCTCTCCTGCAGCTGGGTGAGTAGGAGTCAAGTCGTCCAGGCTACAGAAGGTGAACTGGCAGAGTCTCGAGGTGGAGGGATAGTGGATCCCCCAAGTCAGCACAGGAAGGCAGTCACTCTGGAGAAACAAACATCCTGCCTCAACTATGGATGAGAAACAGACTCGGACTGTCACAAGGTCCTGAGATTTGGGGTTACTTGTCACTGGCAAAAACACTATTGTACCCCGCTAAAACTGTACCCCACAAAAACATTACTTGAGCCCACAGGTACTGTGATAAGTGATCCCTGTCACCACATGACAACCCTAAAAATGTAATTATTGTCTCAATTTTACAACTGGCTAAACTGATATTCAGAGAAGTGGTACTTGGCAAAGGTCTCATAGCAGGTAACCACGCCCTAGAACACAACCAGTCCTGCCTTTCTCTTTCCCAGAAGCCATTCTGCCCCTGGAAGGCGGGAAAGGAAAGGTCCATGTGGGACAGCGGCCCCGGCCTGGCTGATTCTGGGCAAGCACTTGCATTAAGGAGTCCGAGCACTGGTTCTATCATTGTTCCTGCTCCAGGGAAAACCAGAGCCACCTGCCAAGGAAGGAAAGCAAGGGGAAGGACCCAGCCTCCCAGAGTTCCCCCTGTGGGCCTCATGGACAGCGGCTCGTACATAATTAGTAACAAAAGGAGTTAAGTAAAGGAGGAAAAAACACCATTTAACCACAGTCAATGAAATTAGATAAAAATTATCTGCTCATATTTATGAAAAGATCTAATGCTGCCCCATACAATAAAGGCTCTCTATGGCTTACAAGATACAGTAAAATTAATTTTATATCGGGCTACCAGGTGCTGTTAGACTAGCATGTTTATATAAATAGTCCCAGAGCTTCAAACATGAGCTGTAAAGGCTGAGTCTCTGCTAGTGCCATGGTGAAGACAAACTCAGGTCCCTGCTTTCTCCCCAGGGCACAGGCCCAGCCAGCTTTATGACCTCCTGCCCTGTTGGTGATTGTCCTAAATGGTCTGCCTCACAACACCTGGCAATGTTGGGAGCACAAATGGTATTATCTGTCTTTGTGGTTTTGCTCTGGGACTATGAAAAGGATTGGAAACGATTGCCCTTACCTAAAAAGCAGGTGATGGCCTCTTTGTATACAGCCAACCATCTGGATCTCTGGGTTCCATATCCTGAGATTCATCCAACAACAGTCTGAAAACATAAAAAGTTTAGTTACTGGGTCAGAGATTTAGCTCAGTGATTTCGGTGCCTACCTAGCAAGCACAAGGTCCCTGGTTTGATCCCCAGTATCCACATATAGCAGTACCTGTTATAGTGATTCATGCCCATCAGCAATTAGTACCACATACCACAGGGCCAAGTATAGTGGCTCATGCCTGTTATCCCAGCACTCAGGATGGAGAAGCAGGAGGTTTGCTGAGTCCGCAGCTTGCCTGGGCTACATAGTGAGCTCAGGGGCAGCCTGAACTATAAAGCAAGACCCCGTCTCAAAAATAAAAAAAAAATTAATTACTAATTCTAACATTTGGAAAACCAAGACAGGAATGTGGTAAGTTCAAGGCTAACCTGGGCTGCATAGCTGGAATTTGTCTCAAAAAAAATTTTATTTTTCCAGAAACATCTAAAAAGCAAAACTCACATTTGCCCTGCATAGCCCTGTATGTCCATGAATAAGTGAGGGTAGGAGTGATGGGCTTTAACCCCCACATTCCCAGGCCCTCCATCTCTTTCCAACACTCCCAACGGGAGCATTGTCAATTCCTGCCCACTGCACGTGCTGGATAGTTGGGCCGATACTGACTATGACTCAGTGAACATGGACAGACACTTTCTTGTCATCATTCCCTAGTCGATACTGCCTAACAACTGTTTACACAATCTGCATTGTGTTAGATGTTAGAAGTAATATAGAGATGATTAAAGCATAGGAGAGGTTACATGCAAATGTTAGACCACATTATATGCTGACTTGAACACCCAGATTTTAGTATTAGACAAGGCCTGGAATCCCTGTGCCAAGCATAATTCAGGAGCACCTCACAATCTGCATAAAAGGGCCACATTCACTGAAGAGAAGACAGAAATCAGCTCATGCCGGGTTGACTAGAAGAGGTCAGGATAGTACGCTATGAGTTGGGTCCCCACCCATCAAAGGTGCTGTAGATATTAAGGTTTGGATCTAAAATGGGCCTGCAAAGGCTCCTGTGTTGGGAGGTAGCTGGATCATGCGGTCCCTGACCACGGGTAGATTCATCCGCTGGTGAGTTCAGAGGCTGTGCCATTGGGAGGGGCAGTGTGGTCACTAACGGTGGCCCAGCAGGGTGCAGCTCCCTTGCCTGCCTCACCCTTTTTCTCCGCCCTCTGGCTGCCATGATACAAGCAGCTTACTTCTCTAGGTCCTTCCATCATCCTCTTTCTGCCTTGGAGCCAAGTGACCACAGGCTGAATCCCCTAAAAACTGTGGCCATGATAAACCTCTCCTCTTTTAAATTCTGAGTGTCAGGTATTGCGGCTCAGTGGCAAAACAGGGACTATGACAGCGCAGTTCACATGACATTTCCCATTCTGTTTGCATCTAATTGTGGTTACAGAATGTCACACATGGAATTAGGGCACAAGTCACAGAGACTCGTTCAGACCAAGAAGCTGAGGAATGGGTGTTGTGATGCCCTGAGCTAGAAATGAATTCTTCAGTGTTACGTTAGCGTGGGGGGCGGGGCCTCATGGGAGAAAAATGAGTCACAGCAGCAGTCATCTTGAACAGATGTAAGTCTTTCTTCAGTGAGTTCTTACTGTCTCAGGATTGAATCAGTTTTCTTGGGAGCATATTGCTATAAAGTAAGCCTTCCTCTCAGATTCTGTCTCTTCCAAATGCCCCTCACGACCTCCTGCTGAGGGGCACCTTGAGGCCACACTCACCCAGAGTGACACGTAGACTTGTGCGGTCCTCTTGTTGGAGTCCTCAGCCTCCAGAATCGGAAGATGAAGTAAACCTCTACTGTTCGTTTAGCATCCCCACCCCAGAGATTTGGTAATGGCAACTAAGACAGGTGACATCCTTGACACTGAGAGGACGTAAGAGAAAGCCAAGGAACTTAGTCTTGTCCTCACTCTGTCACTTTGATATGTCCTAAGGAAGAGTTAACACATGGATGGGGCCCAAATCCACAGGCCAGGCTTCCCCGGTGAGCTTGCAGGGCAGTAGAGAGTGAGCATGCATCAGGGTGGTGGGTGGTATATGTGCCTGCTGTGCCCACCAGCTTGTGAAAGGGACCTTAATCCATTGCTCCAGTTCCCTCACACCCTAGGCAGGCTGAGGGCCAGGCAGCCCTCCAACATTAGAATCAGCAAAAGTGATCTGGGCCTTGATACCCCCACCTTTTCCTCCCTCCAAGAGGATTCTGGTGCCAACACCATATGTTGAAAGGGCCCAAGTACAATCCTATTACCATTGCAGGAGGCATTAAATAATTACATTAATTTACCTAAATATGGAAAAAAATCTTTACAAATCAGGGACACTTGGCAGGTTTTCCGGCTGCACATTTTCTGCTTGGCAAGGCACACTGTCCTGTTGGGTTCCTATTGCTACTTGGAGCGTTTCCTTTAATTGTGGGGCACATGGCTTCTCTTGTTCTGTTTAATTTTCTCAAAGCTGGTTCCACATTCTGGCTACAAACATATTATAGGGGAAAAATGCCCACAAAAAGTATGGATTGTGCTTGAGTGTCCCCTAAGGGAAAGTGCATAAAAATAGTAATTTCTTGTATATGAACCTTCCACGAGGCGGTCTTTCACTAGATTGCTTTGCAAAAAAAAGTGTCTAAAAGAGTAGAAAGAAAAAAAAAGACACAGGCAAAAGCAAGAAGGTAATAAAACTGGAGAAAAGAGAAAAGATTCTGTCATGCAGTGGGAGGTGGGCCATCTGAGGTCCATGCGGATGTCAATAATGAAAGTAGATTTTTCCTCAGTGGGCTTTTATTGGAAAAGTTCATCAAAGAAAAGTCTGTGTTTTTCACTTGCTATTAATAGTTTCTGGTCAGTATTTTCACAGTCAAGCCAGGAAGTTGCCACCATTCTCAGGCCTGAGGGGCAAGGAGAAGAAGGTGCCAGAAGCCCAGAAGTTACAGGATAGAGTTCTCTGATGGAGCTGCAGGCTAGAGAACATAGACCTTTCCCATCCAAGTAAAACAGCTAGTTTGGTCTTCCTCTTCTTTCTTCCTCTGTCTGCTTTATGTGTTATGGGTTGGAATGTGTCCCTTATATGAAAATCTTAACTGCCAGTAATTCAGAATAAGGCTTCATTTGGAAACAGGGTCATTGCAGAGGTAATTAGTAAAGATAAATGAGAACAGGGAAGGTTCTTTCTCTGCAATGCAGATGTTTTTTTTTTTAAAGAGATGGAAGGCAGAGAGGCAGGCATGCATACAAAGAAAAGATAGCCATGTTAGGACAGAAGCAATGACTGCAGTGATGTATCTACCAGCCAAGGACTGTTGGCCAACAACCAGAGCTGGGAGAAGTGAGGCAGGACTGTCCTCTAGGTTTCAAAGGGAGTGTTGCCTTGCCATTACCTTGACTTTGGACTTCTACTCTACAGAGCTCTCAGAGATGAATCTCTTGTTTCAAGGCACTTGGTTTGTGGTACTCTGTCTTGAAAACTCTCTTGGTTTCCCATTGGCTAAACAAACTCAAAAGCCAGAGGAAAAAGAGGCTGAAGTCATTCATGGAAAGTGAAAGTTGAATGTGAAGCAGCAGAGGGATGCCTGGGAGACAAGCATTGGAAGAACAGACTGACAGTAGGACATTAGGTCACATACACAATAAAGATCCTTGTGACTTACCAGATCTGGTTGCTAGTTGCTCTTTCCCTGATTATAGGAAAAAAGAAATCTGTCTGCTTTCTGCTGTACGTAAGCTGAAGTCAAGCACAAAGAGGGCTCAGGAACCTGAGGAAAAGACCAGGTGATATACTGTACACCCTTGCTCCAGCAATGCTAGAAGCCTCTAGCCACAAAATTCACAACTGATCCAATAAATCCCTTCTTGGACTTGAGCTACTATCTCCAAAACCAAAATACAGAGAATAGTAATATATTTTACTTAATGTCGTGGCAGTGGTAAGCAGAGGGATATACACCAAGCTCCTTCTGGTTGAGCACATTATGAGAGGAAGAAAAGGACTCTCCAGAAAGGAAATCTCATTTATCATCCATATAAAAGAAAACTTTATGAACCAAACATGCTTAACAGCATCCTACATGCCCAACAAAAATGTATCATTCAAGCCGGGCGTGGTGGCTCACGCCTGTCATCCCAGCACTCGGGAGGCAGAGACAGGAGGATTGCTGAGTTCGAGGCTTGCCTGGACTACATAGTGAGCTCAGAGCCAGCCTGAACTACAAAGCGAGACCCTGTCTCAAAAAAAAAAAAAAAAAAAGTATCATTCAACTGGATTTTCTCCATCCATACAATGCAATGCTATACAGGAAAAAGTTATGACATGAAGTGATAGTTTCCAAATGTCTTTGACAGGGGCCCGAGATCGTCTCCAAAACATTCAGGGATAGAGGACTGTGAGTGAGGACACTGAGCCACTCGGATCATAATCCTGATTTAGCCAGAGCACTTTTATTTTTACCTGTTTTCATCTAGGCTGCGGGAAGTGTTTATCTCTAGTTCCCCTTGGTCACACTGGGGAGGAGCACGGTCTGATAAAGAGCAGAAGATGGTCTAAGAACGACTGGCTCACAGAAGACTCAGCTCACGTAAACTGAACCATGCGGGTTTAAGAGGCCAAGTGCAGAGGAGAAAGAACGTGAGCTGGGGAAGGAAAAGGCTGGCTCCCTTGTGCTACCACCAGGTCTCCTTGGGCTGTAATCTCCCTTGTCCTCTGAGGGTGAAGGCACTGTTATTGTCATGTGGTACACCAGGATTTTTAGGACTAGGCCAAGCCTTACATGATAACAGAAAGAAATTTCCAAAGCTAGCTACACTCATCCAGTCTGCATATCCTTTTAACTTCTATTTTCCTTTCATAGGTTCAGCATCTTTCCTAGATGTGACCAGGTATATAGCTAGAAATAGACTGTAAGGTGAGGAGAGGGTTAGATGTTGACTGTGACAAACTCATTACTCGGTTTGACCATCTGAACAAGCTTTATGAGATACATTTCATACTACTTCCTCATTTTGTATAGGAGGAAATTAGAGCTCAGAAAAGGTAAGAAATTCACCTGAGGTCACACAGCAAATGTCAGAACCAGAATTTGAAGTCATGACAAAATTTTGATCTCAAGGGCTATGAGTTAAGAGACCCAAAGATAGCCATGGACATCTTTTCAAGCTTGAAATTTAATAAGTTTAAGGATTTTAAATGGCTATAGGTAATAAGTGTGTGTGGGGGGGGAGAGGGAATAAATAACTTGTAATTTTAGGAAGTGGAAGCGGGGCAGAAATAGTACTCTGCAGCCAACTTGCTCATTCCTCATAAAAACAAACTCAAGGAACTTGACACAGTCGAAGTCATAGTTGACATCCAATCCCCAGGAAATCCCAAGATGTTAAAGTGAAGATGAGCTGCCTTTAGTATCACAATTACTACTTCAGGCACCACCACCCCAGGATGTGCTTGCTGTACTTCCTGAGCTCTTAAGGATGGGGGGGTAAAAACAGAATTGCCTCTGCCCTTCCACTCCGCCTAACGAACCCACCCGGTTTACCAGATGTACAACATTGAAACAGATCTGACATACAACCGGTTAATCCTTCATCTTCTGGGTGGCAGCCTCGGGAACAGCAGGAGGACAGTTCCCCAGCCTGCCGTGGTGTCACAGATCACAACGGAAGCATATTGTCATCATATTAATTTTCCAAAGCTCATACTGCAACCACAAACCCTGAGAGAACGAGTGTCAAATACACTTAATAATTGCATAATTATGACATCTGTTACTCTCCAGCACCTCTTAGTGGAAAATTAACTGAAGAAATAGCAGGTTCAAAGATGTGTTAACACTCTGATAGCAGATTTAATTGAAATATGACGAGGGAGGATAATGGAGATTAAATTAAGCTCTCAGATAATCATCTGACACAAAGATAATTGAGCCAGCCTCTGCCACATTGATGAACGCTTCGGAGATGCTGTGCAGGGTGGCATTTCGAGTATCTTATCCTTCAGGCAAAATGGAATTCTTCTCCCCCTCCCCCAGGTTCTCCCTCCCTTGTCATTCAACATTTGTATCCTCCAAATCGATAATGTGAACAGCAGCATAATTGGAAATAAAAGATGACCTGAAATCCACAGGAAATTTAGCTGAGGCACATGGAGGAAATAGTCACATCCTAGCAACGGGGTGGTTTGCAGGGGAGGTGCCTGTGCCCTGCAATCTCACCCAGAACTCTCTTCTCAACACAGCAGACTTTCCCTGCCCTGAGATGGGTAGATGGCCCCTAAGGACACCGAGAATGCGGGATGCCTCTCCTCCCTCCTCCAACTGTCACTCTGTCCTTCTTCCCCCTCTCCCGGGGAGCCGGTCTCTGTCTGAAGGGGAGGGCATGAAGTGACCCAGAAGCACCTCCCGTTGGTCGTTAGCGGCAGCCAAAGTGAGGCAGGGGTGTGCTGTGAGGAAGAGTGGAAGGCAGGAAGCAGGAGAGAGTTCCAGTACTGCCCTTGCAAGCGTCACCAGCCAACCGTCCTGTAGAGCCTTTCCCTGTCTGTCTCCCTCTGACTCAGGTATCACGTGCGGGTCCCACGGCCGTGAGAGGCGAGCCCGTGGGAGAACACTGTCGGATCAGTCTTTTCTTCTCACACTCCACCAGCCACCACCTACTGGGAATTTCAGAGTTTGGATCTTGGACCAGGGTGAGTGATTAGTTTTTCCAATGCGGTCACAGCCCTTTTACCTTTGCTCTTAAACAGCTCTTTACTTTTTCCCTCTTACTCTTCTCCTCTGGGGCATCTGTGGAGCTCCCCAAGTATCTTTACCAACCGCGGGATGTCAGCAATATGTTTCATCTGATCACACCCCTAGCTAATCTGTGATGACAGAGTTTGGAAGATGAGTTTGCCTTCTCTGTGCCATGACTTCTGTCCCATGCAGTTGACTTACTGACGAGTAAAAGAACAGGGCGTCCTATGAGAAGTGAGCTTACAGGATTGTTTCCATTGTCTTCCTGTAAACCAGGTAATAGAGCACCAGCAATTCCTTTCAGACAGAAGATTCTTGGTCCTCCCCTGACCTTTCTTTTTATCTGAAGATAGCGTAGGGGGGGCTACAAATCACGACCCTCCACCTCATCCTACGTTGCTAGTGACATTGGACTTCTGTGAAGAAGGGGTTTTGCTTAGAGAAAATACTTGAACCTGGATGAATTAACAATGGTTACATTTTTTTTCTTCCACCCTCTTAAAATTTTCTATAGCTCCTATGAGGAGTTGTTTATTTTTTAAAATACTGTGTATCATTTTATGTTCTCAGGCAAACTTCACAGTCAATAACATGTTCCGCTGAGTATGGAAATCCTTTGTGCATCTTTCCAAATAGTACCTAATTAAAATATCCAGGTTCTAGCTCACGTGGCTGGAGTGGGCAGGACTTCATGCCATCCCTCAGACTCTCAAAATGATATTTAAAATACATCCTATAATTAGAAGCAATTATAAATCCCAATTAAAAAATCAACCCATACAGTTCTGAAGATATTTTTTTGATGTTTCCTGTTTTCATTTATGTGTTTGTTGCATCACATTGTCTCTTTTTCCTCAGATATGTTTCTAAACAGAAAAAAACTTCCAAAATTGCAAAAAGAAAAGCAGACCAACACTGCAAAAAGTAGAAAAGTTCATTAAAAAGGGTTATTGCATCTACAACTTCTGGAGTTGGTGTTCATCGATTAGAGATTACACATCATTCTCTGTACCACTCAGATTGGGATTTTTAATTAGGATGTCATTATTACACAGATATACTGAATGCCTAATTGATTTCTGAGACCTTTTGAAATAATAACACTGCTTCTGCAAAATGAAAATCATAATAGATTATTGACTTCTTTAGGAGATTTGATCCAAGAGCACCTCCCTAATGTCAACATTTTCAATATTTTTAGTTTCATGCAAAGAGACACTCATAATTAGGCCTATATTAAAAGTTTGTGCAGATTGACTCTGTGTTATTAATGCCGATGGCATCACATTGATTACTCTTGAATTATAACAGCAGCGACATTGCTTGTTACCGAATTGTTTACATACCATTATAGCCTTTGTCTTTTGCTTTGGTTTAATTTGAAAAGTGTTCATATTCATGATGAGTAACGGACTTTAAGTGGTTAAATCAGAAGATTTCCAAATTTCTTAATTCATATTGTCCATTTCATGAGATTTTTTCAGTGTCTTAAAGGAATTACCTAACATTCTCTTTTATTGTTTGTTCAGGACCAAACAACTCAAGAAGTATTTATTTCCTAGTAATTTAGTGGGCACTTTTAAAAATTACACATAAATCGACAGAAAAAATTCTGTTTACTTGCCAATACCCACAATTACTTCCTAATAGAATTCTGTGTCTGTTGGGCTTTGCAGATCTCCTTAAGCTTAGAGTCCAATCAGGCCCAACCACCTTCATTTCCTGTTCTGCATGGATTTTCACATGGTTCTTTTTTGTAAAACACAAAAGTCCAATTTCACAAAGATAGGATGTCATCAAAAGAAATGTAGTGTGATCTAATGTTGAAATTGTGGACTACAAGCAAATTGTTCACAAAGAATTCAACAGATGTTAATGTCTTTCCCCAAAATTAAAAGTAAATCATGTTGATATAAACCTATTGCATCACACTGGGTGTTTTAAAATGCCATTCATGAATCATGGTCCTTGGCTTCAGTTTTTTGATGTCAAAGAATATCTCTTGTTCATTTCTGCATATTCAACAGCAGTACAGTGACTAATGAACTCAATAGATAATGTTTAAAGGATAGTGCTTCTTGTTACCGCTTTTCTTATATAGATCAAATTAATTTAAAATACTACAATTTGATAGCCTAGATCCAGTGTACATACATGGTATAACCAACATATGGTGATGAATTTTTCTTACACATTTTAGGGGCTTAGGTAGAGGAAGTTAGTGAAGAGTCCTCTCTGTTTGAGATACTTCACAAATAGTGAAAAAAGGTCACATTTCTGAGCAGCCTAGATTTTCTCTAAATCTAGGAAAATGCGTAGGGCCCCATGAATTTTTCTTTCCCTACTCTGTTAGAGGAACACATAGAAGTGAGGGCTTGGATCAGACTTCCTTAAGTAACTGGCTCTTATCCAGATGTGGATGGAGTTCACACATCCGTGGCTTTTTCCCCACCTTTCATGGTGGCCTTTCCCTGTCCGTGTGCATTGGTGCCCTGTGTCCAGGTGAAAATGAAGAACTGTATTTCACACAATGACTGAAAAATATTTCCAGTGGTGTGTATATGCAGTGGGATATCACTCATCCCTAAAAAGGAATGAAGCCAGGTGTGGTGGCTCACGCCTGTAATCCCAGCACTCAGGAGGCAGAGACAGGAGGATTGCTGAGTTCGAGGCTTGCCTAGGCTACATAGTGAGCTCAGAGCCAGCCCGAACTACAAAGCGAGACCCTGTCTCAAAAAAAAAAAAAAAAAAAGGAATGAAATTTTGGTTCAGCTATCCCATGATACTAAGGGGAAAAAACAGAGACAAAAGGCCATGTGCATGACACTACTGAGAAGATATATGTCTAGAAGAAGCAAGTTCAGTAGAAACAAAGTAGAATAGAGGTGACCAGGGACTGAATGAAACTGGACTGATAGTTCTTGCTTCAAAAATGCAGAGTTCCTGTTTAAGATGATGAAAAGTAAACTGGTGATTAAGATTAATTACCAAGAGCTTTGTCTTCAGGACTGTGTGGTTGAGATTTCCATATGGCATTACCAGCTTCCTAAGAGGAAGAGAAGCCCCAGCTGGCATTCCAGCTCCGTTGGTCACATGATGCCCTCTGCTCTGTTTGGAGGTGTCACGAAAGCCCTCACCAGATGCAAGCCTGCAGAACCATGGATTAAATAATTTTTAAATTATCAAATCTGTGGCATTCAGTGATAGAAAAAGAAAGCAGACTAAAATATGTACTTACTGCCTCAGAGCTGTGCACTTAAACTGGTGAAAATTATAAATTTCACATTACATTTACCCCACACAGACACAACGTCTACCCTGGAGAAGATTTGCTTGAAAGGATGACCCCAATAAACTCAGGTTAGAAACATAAGGAAACCCCAGTCCCAAACACCTACTAAGCCATGAAATTCCAAGTTAGATCAGGATTGGAGCACATTTTTTCTGGAAAAAAAAAAAGACTAGATAGTAAAGATTTTAGACTTTCCAGACCATCTGGTCTCTGATGTAACTATTCAACTCTTCCCCTGAATCACAAAACTACAGGAATTATAGCAAGTATAGGATATATGCAAATGAATGAGGATCGACAATTTCTCAGCAAATCTTTCTTTACCAACACTGAATTCAATATTCATATAATTCTCACATGACACAGAATATTGTGCTTCTTTTGATCTTTTAAGCCTGTTAAAAATGTCAAAACCTTATTAGTTCAGAGCAACAACTCAGATTTGACCTCTGGATCATACTTTACTGACCCCCAAGCCAGAACCCCAAGTGAGCGATGAGATGATGCCTTACTATTAACCTTGGGAATACTCCCCACTATTAGAGTCAGTGTAGTGGAGAGAATGTAAGAGTCCATGGCTCAGGCTGCCAGAGGCATTCTGTGATTGAAGAAACCTGGAGAGGGCTCTCCTTTCTCCTTCCCAAGACTTCATCTCTGGACCAACATGGGCCCCCAGGGCTAGACTCATGCCCGATCAATCCAGGCTAGGAGAAAATCCATTTGATTCACTACAGGATATTAAGAATGCCTTTTAACATCTCTTATGGGATCATTTTTACTGAAACAGACACTTCAAATAAAGTGAAAAACTTAAGCAAAAAATATGACAAACCTTACATGTATAGGGGCAGTGGAGGGGCAAAAGGGAGGACAAAGGATAGAGAAAAAAATGAGA
>PVIC010004709.1:0-22793 GCA_004025085.1 Thryonomys swinderianus | reverse complement strand
TGTTAGGTCCTTTTGGAGAGAAGATGTTGGTTTTGTTTTTGTTTTGGAAGGAGGAGTTTTTAGGAAAAAGTAGTCATTTATACATACCAATTATCTTAACTTCTAATCCAGGGGAGCTTAATTCTTGCTTAATTCTTATTATGGTATTAGCAATCATCCAGAAACTTGTACTCCAGCTTCTGATATTTGGAAATAGAATGTCTAAGTTGCTTTTCTCGTTGTTGCAACAAAATATTTGACACTCAAAAATTAAATGACATTTTTTTTGACTCACAATAGGTAGAGATTTCAGTTCATAGCTGGCTGGAGCCAAGACAAAATGGTATGGTGGAAGAGAAACAGTTCAAGGCAGGCAGAAGTAGTGAAGTATCAAGGAAGCAAGCAGCAGATGTAGCAGCGGTCCTTCTTCTACCCATTCTAGTCTATCCAGGCTGTCTGCCTTGAGGCAGAAAGCACTCACACGAAAAGTAGACCTTCCCATTATCCATACTCCAACATATGTAAACCAATGGGTGGACACCCTTGATCCCAGCATCTCACTTTCTAATCCTGTCACCTCTGAAAAGCCTCACCTATGACCACAAGAGGATTTGGGGGACATCTAGATACAAGCCACAACAGAGAGTCTCTTATTAGCATAACCAACACCACCCACTGGCTAGTGGATGATGGCAGAGTGGGTAGCAATCTCTGGGCCCATGGTCTGTAGCTCTTCTTCAGTGGCTCAGAGTCCTTGTGGCTGTTGAAGGACAGAGCATCAGAGGTCTCCAGCTTGGTCTGCTTTCATATACTCTGGCTTCTTCTAATTCTTAGCGAGTGTTTCGTTAATTCTCAGATTCTTCCTCCTGTTTTTGTATTGTCGGTTTCCATGTCAGCTCACAGTGCCATTTTGTCAACATGGTGAACAATAATAGTTTGCAACTGTCTCTAAATAATTTAAATATTTGGTTACAGTGAAGATGGCTACAACCCACATGTCTAACTAAACTCAGAAAGAGCTTCCTTTATTAGTTCTAACTTTATTTCTCATAAAATAGGGGGCCATTTGAGTAAAATGATAGTTGGAAAAAAATTTTAAACAGAACCAGCAAATAAACATGGTCTTTATGAGTTGTAACTTAATCCCCAGTTGATGTCATGTTTCGCGTTTCAACTGCCAAAAGATGCCTGACATCTATATATCAGACGGATTTATGAAGACTTCAGGGTAAGAGTTAAGAGGATTCCTTAAATAAGGATAGCATGCTGGTCTGGGGGTAATTTGGAGCTTCTGTTATCCATATATGTAAATGTGCACATTTGGGTAAATTATAGGAATATGCCTTTTCACGTAATCTCTTTTTTATGTTCAAAGAGTCTTCAGATCTGGGAGATAAGTTCTGGAGAGAGAGAGAGAAAAGGAGAGAGAGAGAAAGGGAGGGGGGAGAGAGAGAGAGAAAGGGAGAGAGAGAGGGAGGGAGAGAGAGAGAGAGAAAGGGAGAGAAAGGGAGAGATACAGAGACAGGAGCAAAGACACAGAGAGAATGGATTCAAATTGCCCCTAATTGGTCATTACTGTTTCTCTGGCAGTTCTAGAGAGAAAAGGAAAGGTCTTACATTGTCAAACTCGGAATCATAAGCCACACACAGACTCTCTCTGTGCCCATCTGTCTCACGGTGCCAAGATACTTCTGCTGGCTACAGAAGTTATCAGAACACAGCACCCTGTCTTTCAAAAACTTTCTGTCTGATCTGTTCTACATTGGGAATTACCCCAGAAGGAAGAATTTTCCAAATGTAAACCTCTCTCTGTGTAATACAGTTTGGTAGACAATTAGTCCAGAAAAATGAAATAGTCCTAGAAAAAGGTGATTCAGTTAATTTCATTGTGCATTGCCTTTAGATCTATATTCAAGTTTGTTTTCACTCTACTCTTACTAATGAGTCGGATTAAGTTACACAGCTGATACAATAACCTTAAATTTCTGAAGCGTAACACAATCAAAATGTTTCTGTGGCTTAAATTGTAGTCCTACTGGATCCTCAGAAAGTGAACTTCTACATGGTGATTTGGAAACCTAGTGTTTGTCTGACTGGTAACTTTGTCACAGCCGGGACATGGAGGGTGTTGTGCTCTATGGCAGTCTGAGAAATAAGTAGAGAGAGAAGCCAGAACTGGGAGATTTCATGGGTCAACGTCCAGTCTCAATCACATAACTCCACTTAATTGCAAAGCATGCTGGGAAATGTCATGTTTCTCTGTGCCACCTTCCCCACCCCACCCCCCCCAAAAAGGTCAGCTAGTTTCCAACCTCTATATCAATGCAAAATCCATAGGGCTACACTACTGAATAGCTTCTGGGATTTCCTCAGAGATGAAAGGACTTGAACTAACGACAGGAGTTTTTGTCCATTTTTATTTCATTGTTGAAAATAGGTTTAATTTCATTCAGTCTTCATCCTGAGCTTATGGGGAAGCAAGTTTTGCGATCTTTCCCTTTAAGGAGGAGCAGGGACATGTCTGTGGCCTATATCACAAAACAAATTTTAAGCGAGAGAATCTGAATCAGAACCCAGGTATTCCAGTGATAGATTTCCAGGATTTTTAAAGTACTGTGCTTAAATTATAAATGTGTTTATGCAGGTTGGGGTGGGAAGGGTGGGTTATCACATGAAGAGAGTTAAGGACTCATTGGAGTTAGAGGATTACTTCTGCTTCTAAGGTTGGTGAAGCCTCATGAGTATGATATTTGAAATTAATTCAGTTATCTGCATTAAGGCTAACTGCTAGTCTAATCTAGCACTCAAAACCGTGTGCACCTTTGTTTTTCCTTTTTCTCTTTAAGAAATTAAAACATAGCTTATTGCGTTATGTTAATGCAAAAATACTCATGGTTATGACAACAGCCAGAATAACAGGGTGCAAATCTTGCCTGTGCTCCACAAGTGAAAGGCGGCTCAGAATGAGTGGAAAGTAGCTGAAAGAAAATTAGAATATTTGAGATGGTGAAGGTTAAAAATCTCTGCACATGTTGATCTCCACCCCTGGAACAACCCTAACAGAGTGTTTTCATCTTCCCTGCCGAAGAAAGAGGAGACCTCAAACTCCCTTGCTCCAGATATGCAGCTCCGAAAAAGTGTTACAAAGCTTCGTAATCATGATTTCAAAGAGGTTTGTGGAAACGTTTCATTAATTCTTACAAAGAAATCCTTTTTTCTTAATTTTTTCATTAGCTTCAGACATTTACTTGCAAATACACTCGTTCAGTGAATACAATGACAGAAATTAATAATTCATAGCTTTTGTCAGGGAAAATTTTTTAAAAGGACAGTTGTTCAATCAAACACAACTTTAAATGCACAACCTTTATTTAAATAAGATGTAAAAAATAAATAATTGAGATAGTTATTGTACTTTTGAGAAACCTGTATTTTTCCAAATTATATCCATGCTCTACCCAGTGACATGAAATCTTGGGTTGCTTTAGAGCGCATCACGAAAATAACAGGTTCAGACCTGGGGATCTGAAGGAGAAGAAACGACACAACCTCTGTATTTGTGGCTTTACCTGGATCCTCTGTGGCTTTAGGCTGAGTGGCAAAGAATCCTAGCAGGATAATGCTGAAGGACACAAAAACAAATGATGGCACCCCGACAACTTTTTCTCTGACAATCAGGAAAATTACTCAGAGAAAGGCAGTAAAGATTTTCAAATTCCAGGCTGGAGATTGAGCTCAGTGATTCCAGAGCCTGCCTAACAAGCGCAAGGTCTCTGGTTGGATCCCTGGTAACCACATATAACAATATCAGTCCTGGTGACTCACACCCACCAGCAATTAGTGCCTCAGACCACAGTGCCGGGCGTGGTGGCTCACGCCTGTCATCCCAGCACTCGGGAGGCAGAGGCAGGAGGATTGCTGAGTTCGAGGCTTGCCTAGGCTACATAGTGAGCTGAGGGCCAGCCTGAACTACAAAACGAGACCCTGTCACAAAAAACAACAACAACAAAAAAAAGATTTTCAAATTTCCATGTGAGTTGGCACCACACATGAACGTGGAGTGCAGCTCCCCGACCCATGCCTAAGCTCTCAGATCTGTGACAGTGTCTCTGTCATCCCACGAGGTCCCGCCAAGTAGCTACCAATGATGATCCAAGCTACAACAGCCAGAGCAACCTTTCGTGGCCTCTAACTGCTTATTTGAAGTTCTACTATAAGATCGCTTGCTTCGGATGGTGAAGTATTTTTTAAAATCGTGGTTCTCATATTAAAATTAAAGTAGGTATTTCTAGAAACCAACTTAGGTGAAAAGAGGAGGTAGGAAACAAGGTAAAGCCTGCTGGAAATAGAATGATGAGAACAGTGAGGAGGGCCCCGATGAGCTGTAAAGAGAGTGGACGAAACGGATATTGTAGGCTCTCCCCACCTGCTCTAACCTGTGAGTTCTAAGAGCAGTCTGCAAAATCCACTCTACCTCTTAGTTGTTCCAATTTAAAAGATGACAGTGGAGACTTTTAAAAGCAAAGACAAATACCCCCCCCCCAAATTTTGTCATTGACAAAAGAAGAGAAGGCCAGTGGACATAATAGTTAAGAAGCAAATGTCTCTAGGTCTGAATCTTGATTCAATCAGTTATAAGTCACACGCTTTGGAAAAACCATTACTAAGGTCCCAGAATCCTACTTTCTTTATTCGGAAAATAGGGATATGTCAGGCAGTTATGCTGGGAAAAAGTGCCCTAAACTCAAAGGTTTAAAGCACCAGTGTTTTATTTTCATGCCTCCCGGGATTGACTGTGGCAGCTAGCTTCTCACTGAAGCCTGAGCGTTGGAAGGGTGACACATCCCTCAATCTTCTAGGACCAGCCAAAGAGCTAGTTCTTCCCAGAGTGAGGGCAGAAATGGAGGAAGGCAGGAGGAAACACATGGGACCTCTCAAGGCCCGGCACTGGGCATATACAACTGTGTATCACGGGCCAGAGCAAAATCACAGCCAAATCCAAAGTCAAGGAATAAGGAAGGAACTTTGGCTCAACTGAGCTTGTGGCAAGAGTGTGGAGGAAGTGAGGTGTAAAGAATTAGGTCTCAAAATGCAATTTATAGTAAAGGATAATAGAAAGTACTTTCTCCTTGCACTGTTGTAAAAAGTATACTTAAGGCTAACTATGCCCTCTCAGAAGAGCAGAGCGCCTAGAGGTGGGGATGCTGTGGTCCTCCACTCGGGGATGTAATAATGATGGTTTAGGAGCAAAGAATTCCCCATTTTGATTTGAGCAACTGTTCAAGGAGGTGTCTCCTGGAGGTGAGGAAATGTGTGGTCTTCCTGGATCGATCAATTTCCTGCTTCCGAGTACAGTATCGACCCTCATCTCACACACCAAAAGAAACAAATGGATTTGATTAGCGAATACTTTCATCTACATCCTAATTGAAGTCTCTGGGACTTCCTCGTTTTGGAAAATCCCATTTTAATGCACAACACATCAGGTAGCCAAAAGAATTTCCTTTCCCATCAGTGGCCCTGCCGCGCCCAGAACAGAGAGTTTATCCACCATACTCTTCTCTGCCCCATCAAGCTGACCCTAAACCAACACATTCGTACTAGAAGATTCTGCTGCTGTTTTTGATTTTTACCATGAATCATTCAACCCAGTGCACTTAAAACAGGGGTACAGAACAGGCCCTGCTGATGCCCAGGTCCGGATGCCCTCCTTTCATGAAGCTGTCTTCTCCTTGCCAGGAACCCTGAGACGCAGAGCCCAGTTCTCCCTGGTAGAAGCAGCTGGACGGAGGAGGACCTACCATTTGGCCATCTGAAAAGCCTGACCAGTTGGCACACCGTTGTCTCCAAATGAGCCAGCAGGAAACGCAGTTTCCTAAAACTTGGTTTTAAAGCACTTAGAACAGGAAACCATTTCCCATGCATGTTAGATCTCTCTAATGACTGACTAACTAGAAACAGGCTATCTTAATACTCTGCCCCGAGCCATTACAAATGGCTTTCTTTCCAGACTTCATTAGAATATTTACTGCGATTTGGATAGAAGACTTTTGACACTGCAGTCATAAAATTTACAGGGGACCTTTTTTTTTTTTTTTTTTTTTTCAGTCTGAAAAGGGACTTGGAAGAAATGGGAAAAGCCCACAGCTTCCCCAACTACCAATCTCATTCATTAGTGGTCTTGGTGTCTCATGACCTCTAGTTAAGAAAATAAACAACCCTGTGGTAGTCCAATAAATTGCCTTCAGAAAAATCAACTACATCTCTTTTTTGGTCAATTCCTGCTTCCATTATGTGTAAGTAGCAAGAAAAAGAAATTTTACAAAGTATTTCTTTCGTCCATGTTATGGATCTGAATCTTCACAGTCATCTAGCAAATGGAAACAATCATATCCCCATGTCACCATTGAGAAAACTGAGGTCAGAGATTTCCAAAAGCCACACAGTTAGCAAGTGGCAGAAGCTGGGACTAGAATCGAGGTTTGGTTGTAACACAGCTCCTTTCTCACTTACTTCCCATCTTGCGCGCACGCACACACACACAGTCTACACAGGCAGTAGCTACTCTGTGGAAAGGAACTTGGGTTCACTCTCCCTGGTTTGGAAACACACCTTCCCAGTCCCATTAGATAAGTGATCACCCAGAACACCATCAATACTGAATCTTTGATCAGGAAATATCACTGCAGGACAATGAGGTTGCATTGTTTGTGATAGTATATCATTCAGTTGCTATTGCAGTGACTTCAGGGCCATAATCTCCAGGAAGAAAATTCAGCAGAGTGGAGGGATAGAGAGTTATACATACCAGGAGGGCCTCGGAAGAGACACTGATTTTACTGAGTCCCTGAGGATAGATTCTGATGAGGGTTCATTTGAGCAGAGAACTGAATGAAGTGAGAAAAGGAAACCCATGCAACTCTGTGTAGGAGCATTCTAACTAAAGGGGGGTAAGCATCTGTATGGTATGTTTGAGATGCAAGTGGTCCTGTGTGACTCTGACGACTTCTCTCTCTGAGCTAAGTCTCTGTTAAGAACTTTGGGTATTCAGAGTTCTCTATCTGTGTAATGTTAGCCCATCAGAAATCCACATAGCTTGATCAGACTGTTAGTGCTGGGTCGGAAACACCTCCACGAAGTCTCTTTGTAATGCATCACCTTTGGATTTTATCATGAAGTGTACAGGAATGCTCCTCTCTGCACAGCGCTGCAGAATACAGTGTCCTATGATGCCCAATGGATTGAAAGCTGGGAGCCTAATGATCATGCCTAAACAGCGTGCTCTCTTTTAGCAAGTAATAAAAAGCACGTGACCTATCGTGTTTCACCCTTTTTGCCCTGATTCCTAGGAAGCTCGATGTTAAATTTAATATTCAATTAAAACAACAAAGTTAGCCTTCAAGGCCTTTGAGATTTTTAATGCTTAATTGTATATCTGCTTTTCATTGCAAGCAGCCTCTAGTCCTTTTAGGCTGGTGTATAAATAACACATGTACATAAAATCATGTATGACAAGCATAAAAGAAGGTTAATCTGCCTAAAAATAAATACCATTTATAGTCAGCTCATTGGATGTCTTAGATAAGCCATTGTTCACTATTCCATTTACATACAGACCAATCAGGTGATCAGACTGGATCAGAAAAGGAGGAAGAAATATTGTTGACATGCATGTTAATGTCTTTCATGAAAGAACCGCATCGCCTGGTGTCCATCACCTTATCCTTCTCTGCTCGCATGAACCCTGAGCTTGGCTGTATAACCTGCTTTAGTGCTTAGGACCTGACTAAATATGCTGAGAGCAGAAACGGGTAAGTGATTCCTTTATTACCCTCTCGGAAGGCTACTGTCGCCATGTAAGACAGCCAGGCCCAGCCTCCTTGAATACCCCAAGACAACACAGAGACACGGAAGTGAACCACTGTAGCTGGTCTGCAAGCTGGATGCAGGGAAGCCCTGGAAAATGACAGAAGACTCAACCGACCAACATGCAGGACCACTGGAATCGACCAGTCCTTATTTTTTGGAGCCTCTACACTGCAATATGGGGTTATTACACAGAGGTAGGCCACTGATACAGCTCTACTAACTTTATTTTAAATACCAAATTCTACAAAATTGTTATGATCTGAGCCTGTTAAGTACTTGGCTCATGCCTTACAACATCCAAACTTCCTGAAGAACTTATTTTTCCAGGAATTAAAACATACCAACAAGAACACATATTCTCTGAGAATGTGCAAAATAGAAGGCACCTCACCTGACCCACAGGCTGCACTGATAAAATACATAATTGTTATCTTCAAAGAATGTATTAGATAAATCCTTAGTAAGACCAAAATAACACAGGCATTCTGGGATCGGCATGACAGATAGCTAAAAAAAAAAAAAATAGGGCAGCTTCAAAACAGATACCAATAAATCCTAACATGCAGTATGCAATAGAAGGAGAAACCTATATCAAAGGCATACTAAATAAATATATAAAAGTATTTTCCAATGTATGACACTAGAAAAATAAGCTACTAGGTGGGTAAAACTTAAATTACCAAATACTTGCTTTTGAGCTGAATATAGAGAGACTAGAATACTCATTATCAGTAATACTATACATATACTTATTTTCAAAGTAATTATAAGCCTCAATATCTGGTTATTGAATTGTTAGCTTGAAATGAGCCATAACAGGAATATGCACACCACTTTACTCAACAAATGCTAGAAAAGAGGACTTTTCAAAGTGTCTGTCAATATACCATTGACAAGGGTCGGTCACAGCCA
Organism: Thryonomys swinderianus; assembly: GCA_004025085.1. Lineage (NCBI taxonomy): Eukaryota > Metazoa > Chordata > Mammalia > Rodentia > Thryonomyidae > Thryonomys > Thryonomys swinderianus. The sequence goes on along the minus strand of PVIC010004709.1, from coordinate 14,033 downwards.
GACTTTAAGAGTTCGATGTTGGGCCGGAGTGTTAGCTCAGTGGTTCCAGCGCCTGCCTCGCAAGCACAAGGCCCTGAGTTCGATCCCCGGTAACCACATAGAATGCTGGGTGTGGAGACACACCCACCAACAATCAGTACCACATACCACAGTGCCAGGTGTGGTGGCTCACGCCTGTAATCCCAGCACTCGGGAGGCAGAGACAGGAGGATTGCTGAGTTCGAGGCTTGCCTGGACTACGTAGTGAGCTCAGAGCCAGCCTGAACTACAAAGGGAGACCCTGTCTCAAAAAAAAAAAAAAAAAAAAAAAAGAGTTCGATATTTTACTACATATATATTTAAAGTCTATCCATGAGTCAGGCACAGTGGCACATGCTTGTAATTGCGGCAGACTGGGAGGCTGAGGCAGTGACCACAAGGTTGAGTTTACCCTGGGAAATTTTTTCACTTTCTGAGACTTTGTTTTTCAAAAAAGAAAATTAAAAAGAAATAAGTATGGAGCTCAGTGCTAAGCCTCTGGGTTAAATTCCTATTACTGATAAGAACATTGTTTCGTGAAAAACCTAAGAAACAAAATTGGCTAAATAGTATATTTTACATTTATCTGAAAAAATATAGATGTGTATAGAGACAAAAAATCAAAAGGAAGTGTTTCACCTTTTATGTGTCTGTGTTTTCCAAATTGACTACATAAGCTATATTGTATGTCATCATTTAAAAAATAGAAACAGAAGAAAACATTGCAATGTCAATGTACAAAACAGAAAACAGAAGTTCCTTTCTCCAACAGTAAACATCATTAATACTGCAATGGCATAGTATGGCTTGAATATGGTTTGTGCCTCAGAGGTGGAAGCCTGATTCCGATGTAACCATTGTGAGGTTCAGAGCCTTTAAATTGGGCCTAGCAGAGGAAGATCATGAGGGTATCACTCCAGAAGGTATCAAAGTCCATCTTACAGCAGTGGGTCAGGTCTTCTGTGACAGGATCAGTCTTTATGAGAAAGTGTGTTGTACAAAGCAAGGCTACTCAGCAGGTATGGCTTCTCCCGCACATGGTTCTTGCCCTTTTTGTGTCTCCACCATGTTAGGAGACAGCCAGGAAGGTCTCACCAATGCTTCTGTCATAATGGTTGGATTTTCCAACCACTGGATTTATGAGCCAAATAAACTTTTTTCTTTGCAAGGTTTTCATCCTCAGCTATTGTGTTATAGCAACAGAAAATGAACTAAGACAGCCAGGCATTGAGCTAGGGAATGGTATGTTTTATCACTGAATCCTCACCACCCTTCCATCTTGCAGATGATACTCTGAAGCTTGAAACAGAGAACGGAGCTAAACAGCAGAGCACATGTCTATATTCTTTTTGCCACATGGTGCTGGTTCCAGTATTAAGTTGTGACAGATGTTAAAAATCATCCTAAATCATTAATGCTCATAAAATCTCTCAAGCTTTCGTGTTGAAGCCATTTATCTTATTTTAGTTAGAAGTACATGGAGCATGATTAAGGCAGAAAATCAGTATGTGATGGTAAAACCCTAGAGACACACAGAGAAGGAGAACTAGTGACAAGCAAAAGCTGAAGACTGTGTCTAGTTCACTCTCATGTCTCTACTGCTCCACTCCTTGCTGGCTCAAGGACTTGAAGTAAATAAAGAATGAGAGGAGAGGAAAACAGGAAGGGATGCAAGGGCAAGATTGGAATAGAAGGAAAAATAGGGGAAAGAAGAAAGAAAATTACCAGAAGCAAACCTATTATATAAAAAACAGTGACCTACAGCCCTTTACTGTGTGATCCCTGATCTAGTGCATCCAATTGCTTCCAAGAACATCCAGGTATCATCACAACCAAGTCAAAAGCTGATACTCATAATTAAGATGGCAAATCCTTGGACAATGTATTCAGTATCATCTTTTTCAGAAGGCTGTGATAAAGTAAAGAACACTTTCAAAGTATGTCTATCGTAAGTGATTAAATTTGATGTTTAGATGCCCCAATACAGCCACATAGAAAATTCATTTCTTTAGAAGAGCTCATTCCCGAACCACTGGGAGTCATTATCATTGATCGCAGGCACATTTCCTTTCAAACAAAATTCTACACTGGAACCGATGACAGATGGACTCTTGCAAGGGTCATTTCCATGTTGCATCACAGGTGCTATCAGCATTTCATGTTCATTTGGAAAAAGCCAACTTTCCTTGAGAGGTCAGATGGGAGGGTCTTTTTTGTTGTTGTTGTCTGTTTTGTCCTCTGGACATAATCTCTTGTGTTTTAATCAATCTTCCTGGCTGGTTCAACTTAAAAACAAACAAACAAACAAAAAAAAACCCTCTAATGTAGAATCAAGAAGGTAGCAGGACTGCAGTGATTAACAATAACTAAACTAGAGTCAGAAAGCTGGACAGAATCCTCAGTGCAGTGGGCATAAATCAAAAGCAAAAACAACCAGAGTCACCCTTCTCCACTGTGGTTACTTGTAAAGAGCCAACCATCTTGATTCACCTAATTCTGCTCAGCATTTCTGGCTTTAAGTAAGTTTTTAAGCTATCACTGCAATACATTATATAGCATTCAAGTCCAGTTTTTACAATGGTGCATGACACTCAGAAATGCAAAATATAATTATGGCAATAATTACAGCAGAATGTTATCTTTCAAAGTTCTCTTGGGATTGTATTTCCTTTTTAATTTGGACTCTAGGTAAGAGGTAGTAAAGCTATGGCATACAAGCTGCAGTGGCCATACAAAGGCCTCTCTGTTGGTATGCAAGCCAAGTCACCCAAGCATCACTCCCAGCAGCTAGCTGAGCACTCAGGATTCATTGCAGTATTGGCACTTTGTGATAAATAGGTGTGTTTGGGGTTTCAGTTTGGGCACTCGGTCTCTAAAAGGTTTGCCATCACTGTTCTAGGTGTTTGTGTGCATTAGAAAGAAAGCCCAAGCTTCAGATCTCTGGTTAAGATGTTAGTTTCTAAATTCATTTTTAAATCCTAGGTCATTTCTGGGTGCTTAAAACCTGTAGTTTAGTAAGATTTAAAGGTACATATGAAGTCAGGTAAGTGATATTTACATTGTGATCTTTATTTCTCACTAAAAATAATTTGCTGGAGTTATTACACAATCTGAATCCTGTAACAATCCTACAAGATTGCTTCCTCTCCTGGGTGAAAGATTTCAAATCTTAATTAAATTTGTTCTTGGTTATTTTGGTCCAAAACTGAGTGAACATTGGTGAGGTAACTCCAGTTTCTTTTTGTCATTGCCTTTAGAAATATTTGATTTCTCTTACTCTCATTTTTTCAATACCAGGTTCAATGAACACACCAAGCAAACAATCAAAACACCCAAATCCAATAAATCCCTTCAATTTGGATCCATGTTGGGAAACTCCAAAATCTCTGTCTTCTGATCCAATGATCAATGATCTTCTCCTATCTCTGCCCTCTTAATGAGCAAGCCCAATAAGAACTCCAGGAAGAAGAGGCTAGTAGAGAAATCCGACTTTGGGTGTTACTCTATGGAATAACAGAAGCTCCCTTCCACAGATCATGTATTTTTAGGTGGGCTTTTGTGTCTTAGAGGAAGATTCTCATAAACCTTCTCGTTTTTCTTCTTCTAGATTTCAGGTTTGCTTCTACAACCACAGCTACCTCTGTGACCTTTTTAGTAGCCAATACTCATAGTACTTTTCTTTTCTTTTCCCTTTCTTTTATGTGAACAACCTGCTCTCTTGAGAAGTGAAAGGGGAAAAGATATGTTGATGACAGAGACCCCGATCTTTTCTGTGGGATTCTCTTCGATGCTCCCTAGTATGGCTATACCCGAACCCCACTTATTTCCACTAGACCTACTAATCCAATCTTATTTTGGCTTCCAACTTAGGCATAAGAGACAAATGGCATCTCTTAGGGAATCTCAGCCAACTTCAGGTTTATATTCAGGCTTCTCTTCGGTCCTTTCAAGAGTTATTTTATAGCCAACTCATAGGTCTCCAAATCGTGCATTTCCCTACCCTAAACTTTTACCAAGATTTATAATGTAACCAGCTCTGTTGATGAGAGAAACGAACCAGTTACCTCTTGTTTTGTCTTTCCATGAAAAACCACAATGCTTCACTTGTTCTCAAGTTTGGCTTTGAGAGAAACCTGCCCCTTTGCTGACAGAAAAGAAATGACAGAGACGTTCATTTCTCAAACCATTTACTCCTCAGGATTTCCACGCCTGTGCATCTCTGGCTGTCCATTCCATCACCATTCTACCAGGCTGCTACAGTCCCCTCACCGGAGTGACTCAATCTGCATGTCTCTCTGATGCCTTGAAGAACTGGACATTCGCTTCATTCATCTTGTAAATTGGTAACACTGCTTTGTACTTATTTCTAATTACCTTTTCCAGTAGTCATAATCTCGCCCTTCATATAAGCCTATAGATGTCTGAAATAGTGAGACCAAGTCTTAAATAGTTTCTATTCCCCATATGGTAATTTTGACTTTTGAAACAACCCTAAGCATATGCAGGTTGAAATTTCCTAACCTGAAATCTGAAGTGCTTCAAAACTTGGAAGTTTTGAATGTGGACATAACATCATGAGTGGAAAATTCCACACCTGACCCCCTGGGATGGACTATAGTCAAAACACAGGCACACAAAAACACTCTGAGGGTATCAAAAAGGAACATATGAAATATAAGTGAATTTTTATTTTTTTTTACTTCAGCCTCATCTTCAAGATAACTCCTTACATAAAGGAAATCTTCATCCAATGTTGAGTTCTTATTACCATGACCTAAGAAATTATTGAGGGAAATATTTTCCAATATTAAGAATATTAACCTCGGGCCAGAGATTTAGCTCAGTGGTTCCAGGGCCTGCCCAGGAAATGCAAGGTCCCTGGTTCAATCCCCAGTAACCACATACAATAGCACTACCAGCAAATACCACATTGCTGGGCATGGTGGCTCACGCCTATAATCCCAGCACTCAAGAGGCAGAGGCAGGAGGATTACTGATTTCCAGGCTTGCCTGGGCTACACAGTGAGCTCAGGGCCAGTTTGAACTACCAAGTGAGATCCTGTCTCACGAGAAAAAAAGAATATTAACCTAAAAATGTATTCTTCATGACCAATTCCAGCATGTTGCACATATGTATTTTGAGTTCATATCATGGACTCAGTAGGAACCTCATTTTCTGTTACTTATTCCAAATTAAACCCCAGGTAATTGGTCAGAGGAATTAGAAGTGCTAGGATATCATGAAGGTTTAATGGCCTCACACCTGCCTTCCTCTGTAGCTGTAGCCCAAGCCTAGGCTGGAACTTTAAAGCTCTGTACCAATCACTTGCTGACACACCCAATTAGAGGACAAAGGAGGCCAGATTTCCAAAGCCCTTTCTGCCAGGGCCTCATTGCACAAGGACTTGGCCCACTGAGCCTTTTGGTAAGAACACTGTCAAATTGTCTTCCACGTGAACGCTCTCAGGATTCCTCGTCACCCAGAAATGTGTGGCCAGCCCCTCACTGGATTGCCCCTTTCTTCCCTGGTACTCATTTCTTACTTGTATAGGACAAGTTCCATCCCTTGGAGAATTCTGTAGGCAGGGCTCTAGATTTAAAATAGACCTTTGGGAATGTTTAGATTAAAAAAAAAAGAGCATGGTATTTAAAGTGACAATAGTTTTCATTGTATGTAAATTGGGATTAAACTGAGATAAAAAGTCACAAATGATAAGCAATAACCATTTAGGGTTAGCATCTATGCAAAAATGTTGCATTCCTCCTCTTCTACTTTCCATGTCTTGGTCCTTCTGGCCTTACTGTCATGTTTGGGCTGGCCATGACAATATCAACCTGTGAAATGGTTAAGCACCAGAGAGTCTCTATGACGTGAAAAGTATGAAATGAAATTTGATTAAGAATTCAAGAACCTCTCATTTCCTCACAGATGGAGGCAATGTCCTTGGCCAACATAGAAACAAATCATACTTGTAGCTGAAAGAGAAACTGTTCATGCAAACACAGTTGCTTCTGATACAACAGTCACTGATCAAAGGGAAGAGATATTTGTGCAGTGGCACTGGCCTTATGTCCTCCTCTGATGGCATTTATTTCTACTTATTGGTAAAAGTATCTGCTCAGCCCTCATTTTTGGGGCACATTTTATAGTAACTGTACATCTTTCACTGATTCCAGTCAAATAAGAAATATAATAAAAATTGTTTAAAGCTGGGCATGGTGGTTCAAACTTACAACTCCAGCACTCTAGGAGGCTGAGACAGGAGGATGACAAATTCAAGCCTTGCGCAGACAGCTAGTGACTTAGTAAGACACTGCTTCAAAATAATAATGAAGAATAAAATTGACACTTTGATGAAGATTCTGTTTGAATTTTGAAATAAAATAAATGTGATCATGAATGATTTTTTAAAAATTGAATATTTATATACATCTCACAATCACACGTAACATTGGGGAATTTTACCAATATATGACACAAGTCAGTTCTCATTTTTAACCATATCTCCACCCACCCACACCTCCCCACCCCTATATACATGCTCTTTTCTTTCAGAATCATATTTATTCCTTCCCCTCATTATATCCCCACACCAAATTTCCTTTGGAAACTTCCCATTCTACAAAAACTGTCATACTTTCTAGAGCTCATTTGCATTTACAGGTGCTCATATCAAAGAGAAGATCCAGTATTTGCCTATCTGTGATCTATTTATTTCACTCATTAGCGTGTCCTCCAGGTGTATCCATTTGCACAGAAATGAATCAATCTTGTCATTCTTTATGGCAGAATAATACTCCATTGTATAAAAAAAACACATCTTCTTTTTAAGTAGAAATTTACCAAGGCCCTTGTTCATTTTTGAATCAAATATTAGAAGGAATATCAGTAGTAGAGATTCATGATCATGGAGCTTCTAGTTAGACTTCTTTTTCGGTCACTAGAAGACAAAAATCAAAGCTCACATAGAACGTGCATCATATCAAATTTGAGGAGCCTCTGTGTGAGTGGTATATGTTTTACATGATCATCACTGGGGCACCGGAGTCCTGGAGGGCATGGAGGAGTCGGGCATAGACACAGAGGCCGAGATGATGGTCACTGAGGTACACGTGCAGCCCTTCAACTGCATGCAGGCCGAAGACGCATTGGGGGCTAGCAGCCTACAACTCCACAGACACGTGGCTGCCTGCAGCTGGCCCACTTCTCTGGGGATCCATCAGCAATGGCATGGACAGGGAGCTAGAGTCGGTGGACCAAGACCAAGCAAGACGTGACGGTTCCCCTGGACAGTACAGGTTCCTTATTGGACTGGAATCGGTGCAAGACATACATACAGTCGTTATAAAATATGCCAGTGTATTTGAAAGCACTTTCCCCTCTCCGCAGGAGACTGGCCCAAAGTGAACGCTGTTGTGCGATAGGTCCACAGTATCTTAGATTTCAGAATTTTAGGGCTAGGTTCACAAATATTCCCTGTTCCATCTGAGGCGAGGTGGTGACTGGAGCCAGAGGTGATGGACTCTCACCTTTAGCTTACTCTTAACTTAAAATCACCAGTTCCTTTCTGTGTAGTCAGCTTTGTTCCATTATTAAGGTCAGTACCGTGGAAATCCATAAATAATTTTGATCAGGTTGTGTGTTTGAGAGTCGATCTGCCAAATGATGTTGAGAAGGGAATCAAAAGCTTTGTTTTATTTTGTTTTCTGCTTTAAAGAACTGATTTCTACTGAACTATTTTCATAAACCTTTGGACTATCTTGTCCTAAAATGGGCTGTTTTTGTTTTTTCTTTTTCTTTCTGGATGTAAAATTGTATGCAAAATGGGGAGTTCTAGTAAACCATATTTTCCTGTCCATTGACTCAAATGTAATTCTCTCCCTTTTTAATGTTGTCACTTCATCTAGATTTGACTTTTTCTTTTAAAACCCAAAGATGTCGGTTCCTCTTTTGGTACTTCATCCTGCCCTGGGCTTCCGTCGAGCCGCTGCTTCTTGGGAATGCATGTGGAGGGTGGGGGGCTGTGGGGTCTTGGTCAGGGAGCTCACAGCTCACTGTGGTGTCCGTGGAGCAGCAGAGTATCTCCTGTGTACACATCCTTCCCGGGAGACCCCAGCTTCTGGAAAGTTCCATCGTCGGTTTGATGGCCGTGGGCAGCCCTCCCTAATCACAGCATCAGTGCACCTCAGCCAGGCTGCTCCACAGCCCAGCTCCAAGGACGATCCAGGTAGGAGATCACTGACACAGCCACACGGCCACAGATCTAGAGACCTCTTTTCTTGGAAGTTTTCAAAGGACTCGCAAGCAGCCCAATGATTATTTCAATTCTGCTTCTCGTTCGGTCCTCGCGCTCATGCACCAAGTTCAGGTGTCCTTTACCCCAGGCTTGGAGGTGCTGCCTTTGTCGGCAGGAAGACATCTGCTCTGGTGGGTTCACTGACGGTACTTGCACCGCAGAAGTGGGATAAACTGCTTTGGTGATCAGCTCGCCTTCTGGCTTTAGCCCTTGCGTTCTTTGTGCACTGAACTTCTGTAGTCTCCCTATGACCTGATTGACTCTGAAATCAGGCACCGTCCCTCAGTGGAAGGTGCCCTTGGTGCTGCTTGCTGTTTCTCTAGTGCTGTCTTTGCAATTCTCCTCTCCTTGGTTGCAGGCTGTTGTAGTAAGGTCTGGCAAGAAACCGTCCGACTTTCACTCTTGGATTCTAAGCTCTTGCCCCCCCCATTCTGTGCAATGTATTAGCGTGTGTTCACCTAACAACTATTCCCTGTGAGCCAGTTAATGGTGATATCCTGTGCCCTTCCCTTCTAAGCTGTAGTTCAGGAATGCAACCCATATAGACGCTTACTTTTTGCAATGTAGTCAATGCCAAGTTATGCATCTGGGCAAGAACATTTATTCTTCGCTTCGGTGGTTTAGGATTATATAATGAAGCAAAGAATCTGAGAAACTGTTCTCATCCCTTGAAAAAGGAGCTATCATCGTGCTTGTCTGTTCTTGATGGCTTTTAGCTCCTGGGGAAACCGCGTGCTGGCTCCCCGTCCCAGCCTCCTGTGGTTGACAGGTCTGCAGAGCAAGTGGTCAGGCAGCAGTTCATTTGCCAGCATCCTTGTCTTACAGACTTGCCTAGTGCTGCCAACTCCTGTTTTTGCTCCCTCTCTGTCCCCCGACTGGCCCTGAGGCCCCTCTCGTCCACCGGTCTCAGTTGCCCTCTGCAGCTCTTAGCCCCTCCAGCCTCCCTTAGTGAGTGTGTGCCAGCTTCTCCGTGCTTCCTGAGGGCCAGACCGCTTCTCATGCAGGGTGGTATCATTTCAAGAGGACCAAAGCCTGCCTGAGCCTTTTTTATTTTTATTAGAATGGTGCTTTGTCTTTACTTCGACGTATCATGTATAAATAATAATGAAAATGACATCTCTTCATTTGAAGCTCCTTGAGTACTGCTGTGTAGAGCTCGCTGAGTCTGCTGGCCCGATCTCAAGCTCTGGCTCCTGACCTGGCCTTGCTGGACGAGCTCAGGAGAGCAGCATCTGAAGCCCACGGGAGAAGTGTTTAAGATCCACCTCTGGATCACAGCAGTATTCATCTTGGCATCACATCCAGTGGGCAGTCTCTTTATATATTTCTACTGTCTGAAATTTACTGACTAAATCTGTGTAAGCAATTGAAATACTCTTCCTTCAGGTAGCATCATGTTGTTTATTTTCCCCCTCGGGATTATTTCTGGACAGCTTCATCACCGTCAGAACTGTGGCAGGGGCCACGCAGGTGAGTGAGGAGGAGCTGCCTCGGACACAAGGCCTCTGGGCACGCCGTGTCAGTGAAGCGAGGGCTGGGGGCGGCCTGTTACCGGAGCCCCTGATGGGCTTCTCTCCCTTCCACAGCTGGCACTGGGGGTCCTCCTGCGGGCTTTCTGCAGACATCTTGCCCTGCTCTGCCCCGCTGAGATGACTTGGCAGAATAATGTGACGACGTAGTCCCTGCTGAGCCAGGTTGTCTCAGCCCCTTTCGGTCAGTCAGTCAGAGAACTGAGACGCGTGAGTTGCTGGAACTCTTTGGGATGAAGTTTCACATCTACAATGGGCCTTTTACAAGTAGTGCGTGCTCTGTGTAAATGAAGTTTAAGTGAGCGACGATGCACCTTCTTATAATCTGTGCATAGCAAGGACTGAGTGAGACCCTCAGGAAGCTCCTTAATTGCTGCTTCACCTTATGAGGGCCAAAGAGATGAAGTTTGCCACACCTCAGAAAAGGTGCCAGAGGGATTCATTTCCTCTGTATCAGTTAGCCGTTGTGCCTAGAGGAGCCATGTGGACTTAGACCCGGCCCACCCTTTCTTTGCCAGGAGCCGAGAAGGGTAAGGTGGTAGTTTCAGTGTGTCGAGCCAGGCGCACAAGGGCAGGCTTGCTTCCCACACAGCTGCTGGGAAGACGCTTCTCCCGTGCATCACCTCTGTTCCAGCCTATTGTCCTGGAAATGGATAGACCATTTGTCTTAGGGCTTTTTAATAGTCATCGCCAGTGAGGAGGGCTTCTGTTTCCTTCATGATAAATAGGGTGTAGCAGCGTTTCTGAGTCATAGATGATCAGGATCCCTCTGATGTGCAGAACATCTGGTAGATTTTCCTGCCAGGCTAGCTGGTTCTACTGCTTTCTAACTTTCTAAGAACCTTTTCCTTTCCTAAGGAGTTGTGCAGACATTTGACAAACATATGTAAATACCATGTTTCCTTATGGTGTACGCACTGGTCTGGTTTGTTTGTAAATCAAATGGCTGTTTAGGAGAGATGAACATATTTAGTCTATTAGATTGTGCTGCTGGATTTTTTTAAAAGTATAACTTTGACTGTCTGTCTTATTGTTTGCCCTATAAGATTAGTCTGTAAGTTAAAATTTGATCATTAAAATAATAATAACACTATCCAATTTGCTAGTTTAAATTAATGAGAAATATCTGTGTAATATTTACATGAGAGTTTACGCAAGCTTTCAAGACACCTTTAAAATGTGATAATTTGAAAGTTCATATATTAATGTGCTCATTTGACAGTTTCAAATGGTCTAAAGAAATAAAATAATTAGGTTTGCTATTACGTATATATATTTTTTCTCAAGTATCACCCTGTGGGACAGCTTAATTAAACACATGCCCTAGAAATACAACAAACTTAAAATGGCATCTCAGGTGAACCTAGACGGGTGGTACCCCTAAACCCCACCCCACATAATCTTCTCACATTCCAAAGAAAATCCATATCCTTTCAAAACTTAGCTCTCAAAACTTCATGTGACTCAGAGCAAAACATCCAAAGAATATTTCCATGTATGAAAGAGATCAGCCGAAAGGGATCTACACTGGCAAATTATATTTTGCCTGGTTGTTTTTATTTGCTTAAAAAAAAAAAAAAAGGAAACTCAGTATTGGTTGCAGTTAAGCTGACTTCAGGATTATGTGCCCTAGAATAATTTGGAAGATTAACATTTTTTAAAAAAGATCTTTTACACTCCTTTCAAAAGTGCCTGGGAAAAGAAAATAAACGCAGGTGATGTGCCGATCCAATTTCCCCATTCCATTGAGAACTGTCGAAAATTATACTATACAGAAGAAAGTTGTCCACAAAAACAATTTTGTACAAGTGTGAACATTCAGTTGCATATGAGACCAAGAGGCCATGTGCTGCTCTATTTGAATCCTTCCTAATCAGGTTTTATATGAAGAACTTTGAGGGAAAATAAGAGGAAGAAACTGCATTTGATTTACAGCCACCACCACCATTGAGCTCCTGCCGCTCATGTGGGTAATCCTGTCATCAGAGCCGCCCCCAGTGAATATCAGTGCATAATGGGAAGGGGCCTCTGGACGGAGGGCAAAGGGCATGATGGGAAGGAAGAAGGATTCAGATGAGGTTATATAAACACACCACCTCCCCAGGATGAGCAGATTCCTTACATTTCATAAACAGATGTTACTAAAAATACCTTTTAAAATAAAAGGGAAAACACTAAAGGAGAAGCTTTGAACATAAAATTCTAGCTTGGAACCTGCAGGGTCCCTTAGGTGAGATACTTTGTGAAGACTCCAGTCCTTCCAGTCCTTCACCTGGAGAGTGTAGATGACAACAGTGATTTTGAGGGTTAATTCAGATACTGCATGAAAAACACCAAGAGCAACTGGCACGCGCCTCCTAGGAACTCAGAGAGTGCTATTAACTACTTCTGTGAGAGGACTGCCGAGGGCTGGGGAGGCCGAGCCATCCTGTGGGCTGGGGAGAAGTCAGAGAGCTCCAGCGAGGACTAACACCGTGTGGGATGAAGCACTGGGATATGGTTTCTTCAGGGATTTTACAACAGAAAAACCACAGGTAGAAAGTTCACAGAGGCAGGAAACACGATGCTGAGCAGGAGTCCGGGCTCTGCTGAGAGAAGAGGTGATCTGCAAAAACACAGAAATGAGAGTTCGGTTGAGAAGCAGCATAACAAAGTAGAAATTCTATGAAGTTAGCAAGTCTATCCTCCTTTACAATTTTTTTTGGGGTGAGGGCAGAACCAGTAATTGAACCAGTAATCAGGACCTTGGCAGTTGCCAGGCAGATGGCAGCACCACTGAGCTACATCCCTGCCCCCTCTTTTACAAGTTTGGCTTCTTATTAATTGAATAGCCTTAGTCATTTTGCAAATTATTTCTATGCTTATTTCCTCACTCAAAAAAAGTCTTGAAAGTCTCTTTGTAGATTCACCTCTCTGTCCCAGTGAAATAATATCAAAACCACCTGAATGTAACACCCAAAGATATTTTATAAAATATAACTCTTTATTTCGAAGAGTGGAAGGTATCCAAATGATTAGGCAGGTTGGGAAAGGAGGTTTGAGGCATTAATAAAATGGAGATTTTGTTTTTTATGGAGAAAGAAGACAAGGGCCATGTCTGTGAGAAGATGTAGAAATCATTGAAAACTTTAAGAGAAAAATGCCTGGAAATCTTGGTGAAGAAGAATACTGATTTGAATATTCAATATTACGAAGGCCTTAAGAAAAAAACGTCACGAGCCATAATAGCTATTTAAGGTCCTGGCAGGGCCTGTCTGGCTGTTCACCCACTTGATTCATTTAGATTTCACTGAACCTGAGCCCCTGCATGACTGAGAGCGGCAGCCTCGCCCAGGCCAGCTCAAACCCAAGACAGGTGAACGTCACACAGGTGACTATGCTAACCCTGTAAAATGGAGAGACCATGATAATTAGATAGGTCTTTAAATCCACCTGTCTTTTTGTACTAATTTTTCTTTTTAATTTTTCTGAAATGGCCTAGGTCATCCCCCCCCCCACCCGCCCTGAGTGCACAGGAATATTTTAAATTTTGACTCTATATTTTCTTAAAGGCAAATTGTTCTTGACATTTTATTAATTCTACTTATGGAAGTCATTTCTTCCTCAAGAAAAATCCTAAATAAATTAATATCAAAATAATAGTAAGGGCAACATTAAAGGACCACCTTCAGTGAGAAAGAGAATAGTAGGAATCTATGTTCATCCAAACATGTTAGGGAATGCTTGTAATTTTTCACATATAAAATTCCATTTAAACTATGATGTGATGGTTCTATTAATTCATTTGTGATAGTTACACAAAATATTAGTATTATCATCATGCTGTATACCACAATACAGCACATTTGTCAATTAAATGTTTTTAAACTTCAATACATTCTTCACAGTTGTCAATGAAAAAGATTATAAATTCAAGGTTTTGTTCATTGACATATACTATGAATCATAGAAGTAGATGCAGTTTTAATTCTTAGTAGTGTTCAAAAAAAATTTTTTTTTTTTTTTTTTTTTTTTGCTTTTTGGAGACAGGGTCTCGCTTTGTAGTTCAGGCTGGCCCTGAGCTCACTATGGTGCCCAGGCAAGCCGCCGCGAACTCAGCAATCCTCCTGTCTCTGCTTCCCGAGTGCTGGGATTACAGACGTGAGCCACCACGCCCAGCATTATATGTGGTAACCGGGGATCGAACTCA
>PVIC010004708.1:0-61159 GCA_004025085.1 Thryonomys swinderianus | reverse complement strand
AGCCTCAAACTCAGCAATCCTCCTGTCTCTGCCTCCTGAGTGCTGGGATTACAGGTGCGAGCCACCACGCCCGGCACTGTGGTATGCGGTGTTGATTGTTGGTGGGCGTGTCTCCACGCCCAGCATTATATGTGGTTACCGGGGATCGAACTCAGGTCCTTGCGCTTGAGAGGCAGGCGCCAGAACCACTGAGCTAACCCTCCGGCCCCTTAACTTCCTAGTTTTATCCTGGACATGAAGATTGTGGTAAGCCTGGCTTAACTATCAGAGCCCAGACGTTTTATACGACTCTACCTTTTTCAGTATGGTGGTTGGCAACAGTCTTAAATCCTATACTTTGTCTGGACTGCTCTGAAGGGAGCTCTTTGTTACCCTGGCTTCTCAAGCGCCCATTCCCCTCTCCTCAGACATCAGTGCCCGCCTTACGGAGGGATGTGGTTCCCCTGTTGCTTCCGATTCTTCCATCCTTCATTCATCTGCTGGATTCTCTCCCACCTGAAGAGAAGCATTTGAATCTCACAGTACTTGCAACCCCACTAGGTCATGTGTTTCTAGATTTCAAACCCCTTGTGCTGGAGTGGGGCCCGCAGCTGTGATCAGCATCACCAGAATAATTATCTTCCCACTCGCAGCACCGTGAGGTGCCAACCTTATGACCCTAAATCAATTAAGAATAGGAGAAATAATTTATTGCCCCTGAGCGTTTTCTGACACCTCTGTCAAATCTTCTCCAGTTAATGTCACAGTGTTTTATTTGTATGAAGATTCAGATCTCTGATGCCAACAGTGAGTTTTGTTACACTGACAGAGGTGGCTGTGGCATGTGAACTTCCTCACGACAGTCTCGGCCCGTGGTCACCACCACCCTTCTCTCTGCTTCTGTCCTTCCTTATAAACTTCTCTTATTTGGCCAATTCTTGCTGAGAGAAGGAAGCAGAAGAGGAAGAGAAATGGAGGGAAATAGAGAGCACAACAGTTCGATTTAAATCATGCCCGTGGCTCTCTTGTGGAGTTGCGAGAGTATGGTAGATGCAGCGTTTCACTGGGCGCTGAGAAAAGGGGTGAACTGAACCTGGCAAATTGTGCCCACAAGCTCTGAGACCTGAGCCGTGTCCTCCATCCTGTCTGAAGTCAGCCGTCGCCTTGCCACGTGGGGGAACATCTCCACTTCGTGGGCCAACCTAGCCCACATGAGGGAACAAAACAACATGATAAACATAAAAGAGCTTGTGGATTTTAAAATATAGTAGACTTGGAAAGGAAAAGGATTCGTCAATCTAATTAAAAACTGCTTGGCCACATGACATCCACTTTCTATGCTGTCTTTTCCTTTCTGGTCCCTGAATCCTGAGCATCTTAGCCACTTTGGGGTTCGCCGGCATTGCCTCCGGGTGGATGTGTGCATTTGTGATGTATCCGGTGACAAGCAGTGGCCCCTTAGGAGCTGGCGTTAAGTGAGAAAGAGACACGAGGAATGGTGACACTGCCTAAATGCAGAATGCGAATTTAAATCTTCTGCACCTTGAAGTTCAGAACTAGAGACTGAACGCTGTGCTGTTGATCTGCACACTCCATCCAGCCACTCTGAATTGTGAGATGCGTGCAACCTCACACTTTTCTGCGACATGAACAATACAGTCATGCTGTTTGCACACAAAGCATTTTCACACCCAAGAAATACAACCAGTGTGGATTTTGACTCATGTTTACCTCCGTGTTTCCAACGGCTCTACCCGGATGTCCAAAAGACCCACTCTCCAGACCCTTGCACTGCACACTCTTCAAGCAACGCTCAGTCCTACTTGTGTTACATTTACAGAAATCCTTGAATTTCCTAAAGAGGAGAATCTGTTATTTTGCTGAGAAATCTATTCAACTTAATACAGATTTGATACTTCCTTTTAAATACCAGACTGAGCTCTTTTTTAGTTTTCTTTTTTTTTTTTAATGAAGAAGCTTTGTTTCTAACACACTTCTGAGTATAATACATCATTTAGAAATAATGAGAAGATGAGTCATCAAGCCTCAGTCTGATCTGGTCCTAATTCAATTAGATCCTTACTTTCTTGTCTTGCACTGATTTATTTGCCTGTAAACAACAAAAAAAAATCATGCCATGAATGTGTTAACTGGTCATTTTTAAATAGTGGATGCATCCAAAGAAAAAAGAAAAAAAAAACACCACATAATGCTAAAAAGGGGAATAAACTGCTGATCTTTTTTTTTTTTTTTTAACAAATGGCTGGAAGGGTTATAATGTATTAGGTTTTTTTTCCAGAGGTAATCTTAGATGTGGAGTGAATGAAGTGAAGTCTGTTATCAATCCATAACATCTGCCGCAGTGTCAAGTGATGAAATGGGCGACTCCCGAGCCCAAGACAGCTGGGACGGCTTTCTTAATGCAGGAGGGTATTGTGCAAACAAACAGGCCCTGATACGGTCTATGGTTGTCACAATTATTCAGGCTGGTGATACATCTTCCCGTATTAGCTGCTTGAGCAGTCCTATTTCTTTTAAAAGTAAACTACTGTATAACAATCACCATCCTAGCCCATAAGTCAGTGAGTACAAATAGAATAAATACCCAGGAAATAAAAAAATAAATATAAATTAAAATTTATCACTAGAGCAATAAACTGCAAAACAGATGCCAGATGAAACAAAACAAGACAGGACACCTAGAGCAGTGGCTGCTGAGAGAATAAGAACAGATCTAAACCCTGACTTAAACAAAAACTCTGCATAGGGAGCGATGTTCCTTACTGTGTTACGTAAGAGGTTCAGGTGTCTTTCAAACTAAAATATAAAAGCCCACCTTTGGACATCTGATTTTAATTCATGCTTCTGTTAGAGTTATCCACAGTACTGCAAGGATTATTATTAAAAATGCTGAGGTCTATGTGTTAAGGATGGTTAAAGGCTGTATAACATTAAGAAATGTACTAATTTAGAAATATATTATTTATACACATCTGTATCTAACGGAGCTACTCTAGGCAAGCTTTCTGGTGGACACAGAGATGTTCTGGTTCCATTTGAAAATTTTATAATACTCAACCAGGAGTCCTCAACTTCCAATTTAAGTATAATACAGTACATTGTCAAATGTCACTTAGTTTTGTTGGGCAGAAAGTCTAAAGCCCAATGCAACAACTGTAATACATTCAAACTTTCTGTGCACTGAATCCTGAAGAGGCAAATCATAAGGCTTTAAATCTCATGAAATTTAACTTAATAATCATGCGATGAGAAAAGTATAACAGAGATGTAAAAATATTTCTAAAAGATATTTACCCATTGGTAGCCCCTGCAATGAATTTTGTAATACACATTTTCTAGCATGTAATTATGCTAAAGTCAAGTCCAGGGCCTTTGGAGGCTCCAAAATGCCCAATTCTGTGCCTCTGTTAGACAAGAGTGGTACTTATTACTGTAACTTTCTTAGCACTTGAAAAAGAGCAGATGGTCATGAAAGGCACATTGAGTATTGTGTTTTTCTTGACTTTATGGAAAACCAAGTAACCTCAGTTGTCTCAGAAATCATGATACTGGTTCCTTTCTTACATCGTCGCTTAGTCATTCATTCAGTTAACCAATGTCTAGCATGCATTACTCTCTGGTCTGCTCAATTTTCCACTTTAAGATTAAACAGTGAATGTATGAACAAAACGAAAATAGTTCCTGCCCTTGGGAAGCTTACACAGAGTGACACAGAGACAGAGATGTTCCTTAACCTTAAATACTATAAGGGAAAAATTCAGGGAATCAAATCTACATGTCAAGCAGAAATCAGTCTAGTTCGAGAAGCACAGTGAATCCATAGGCTGTTTCTTTAAGGAAGGAGTCTTCAAGATAAGTCTTCAGGGGAGACATAAGAATAAGATATACAAAGAAGTGGCACATCAGAATGTAATTGCAGGCAGTGAAAAAGGCCCATGCATCAGGAGAAGAGGCAAAGCGAGCTCACAAATCACTTTAGGCCATTGGAAATGTCCATTGTAGCCCCAGCACATGCTCTGCTAGTGTATTAAAGTCTTTGCTTAAAGACACTTGTCTTACATAGCTCCCCACTATGATTCCTCATTCTCCTTTCTTTGGTTATTTTTAATTCTTTTGGGAATTTTCTCTTAAAAGAATATTTGATAATGCATTCATGCCCCATCTGTTATTGTCTATATTTACTAGAGTAAAAGCCACACAAAAGAAAGTATCTGTCTCTGTTTTATTATTTGGCGTATTCTGAACCCTTTGAACAGCGCTTGGAATGGTTTGGATATAACCTACCTAATCCCACTAACTGGAACTTAGGGCTGCTGCGGGGTCTAGTTGTCCACTGATGGAGGCAGCAACCACTTGCAAGCCTGGAGCCTGGAAACAGCACAGTTTCTTGCAGCGATATTCCACTAGTTAGAGCTCAGTCACATGCATACACTTTTCTCCAAGAGAGAAAAGAAAATGTAGTCTTGGAGAAATCCCATGTTTTCTCAAAGAAAAAGAGAGTATATTTGTGGGACCAATGTGATCCTTCCAAAGTTGGCACGGAAATATCATCAAAGTTAAGGAAAGCTTTCTTTTTTCTTTGCAAAGGGAATGGCACTGCCTTCTGAGGCAGACTGTAGGGAAAACAAAGGGTGAAACAAATACTGTATTCTTCTTGCTAGTTCTAAAATGTAACCTATCAGTAGGTAAATCTTAAACCTTACAAGGGCAAATTATAGATAAATATGATGTTGGATTCATTAAATATTTCAATAATAAATTACATATAATGCATTTAAGCAAGCATTGTGTATTTTAAGGACATTTTTACTAAGCAATCACATAATAAATTTCACAACTTTAATATTAGTTATAGGCAAAATTAGCTTTGTTGCTTAAAATTGTAGTAATCATATATCTAGAAAGATTAAAAATAAAAATGTAAATTATTTTCCAATGATGCAGTATTTTTAATATTCTTTAATACATGTTATTAAGTTTGCATTCAAAATATATTTTTATAGTTTACAAACTTAATCCATTTAATAACCAGGAGAATCTTTCTAATCTTCTTGGAAGAGAAGGGGAATTCGTAGTCGAGTGACAAATGTGTGTCAGGAAATTTTCCAAATAGTGTCTTGGATGGGTATCATTAAATTAGCTTCTGAGTATTTTAACAGTGCTTCCACCATCACCCAGCTTATAGACAGCACATCCAGGAGTTGAATCTAGATTGGTCTAAAGCCAAAGCCAAAGAAAAATGTTCTAGACAGCTCCACATTCATTTGCTCATATTTTACCAAACACTCACACACACATTTGTGACTGGTCAGGGCAAACAGCTGGCCTGTCTTCTTTACAGTGAGAACCCTCGTGCCTTAAACAGTGCTAAGACAGATAAACGCTCACTGCGACTTTGTTCAGAGAACGGAAGGATGAGGGAGTGCAGAGAGAGCCTCTCCACCCAAGCCTTTCCTGGAGAGGAAGCAAATGGACCCCGACAGGGAAACAGTCTCCCTTTAAGCTCTAGCGTTGAAAGGAAATGTGACCAACCAATAGGATATTTCCAGAAATGAAGGAGAATTCAGTAAACGAAAAATGATTTTCAAAATTGTGAATCTTTATGAAGCATCAGGCTAGCGTGGCTGCTGTCCTGTGACTTGAGAGAACAGCCTACCTAGACTCACAGGCACACTGGGGATGCGAAGCCCTTTCAGATGACAGTGGGGTGAGGCGACAGAGCTCTAAGAATCAGCCTTGTCCTCCATCTTGAGTAGAAAGATGACAGATGGATAGATGATAAATATAATTTCCTTACAGATCTACTCTTGCACAAATCATAGCAATAGAGACAATTCATTCCAAAGTGATGTAATAGAAACTCAAAAATCTGAAATTATTAAATTACAAATTAATGTCTTTACATTTATTTTGTGTCAAAGGTCTTTGCAGGATGTGGAAAATGTTGAAAGCTGTTGTGACTAAAGAATATATTAGAGCTCTTTCCTTTGCCTTTCTTCCTCCCTCCATCTTCTTTTCCTTTGCCTTCTATTCCTTCTTTTTTTCTAATCTATCCTTCCTCCTCTCACTTTGAATCTGATTCTCCCCTTATGACAAAGCTGATATTTTAAAATATTTCTCGGGATTTATACTTACAAGATTATTTTCTAGTGTTCCTAGCATTCTAATGTTAAAACAGTTTCAAGATTAATATTTTACTTACTTTTACAAATAATTCATAAAATATGATTTATTTATGTATTTAGATTTCTTTCTGGAGAAAGGTTCTTTCTCTGCAGTTCAAGCTGTATTTGAATTCATTGTGAGGCCCAAACTGATCTCAAAAGAGCAGTGATTCTCCTGCCTCGGCCTCTCGAGTGTTGGAATTACAGGCATGTACCATCCTGTCCAGCAAAATACAGCTCATTTAACAAAATCCTTTTCAAATGGAGGGATGAAGGCAGAATTTGATGCTTCAAAGAATCTCAGCTCAACTTAATTAGTTTTTAAAAAACAAACGCCGTTTTGCTTTGCTCATCTGTTTTACGTGCAAATTCATTTTAAATAGGTGATGACAGACTTCAGGTTACTGCTTTCCAATCTATAATTGAAAATCACTTTTGAATGGCTAAATCACCTTCATGGATAAAAAATAATTTTAATAAAAGTTAATAAAATAGAATAGAATAGAATGAAAAGTATAAACCTGTACTGATGTGAGAAAGTGAAAGCTTTGTTTTATGAAACTTTTTATGCATGGTTTTGAAGGTTGAGTCATGATGTAATTCTTACATTCAGAAACAGAAGAGTAAAAAATATGCCTAATGCAGATGCTGTTAATAGACAGAAGTTTAAAGGAAAAGCTACTTTTTTCCAAAAGGTCAGTTTACTGGTGGTATGGACCAAGGAGATGAATCACTTAGAAAAGACCTTCTGGGTTCCGTGGTGATAATGGCAGTTGCAATGTGACAAAGTGTGACGGGTGAGAATATCTGCCCCCATGGATTATTTCTCCAACACCAGCATTTTTACTGGTGACCAAACCTTCCCCTTTTTCCAGAACCAAAGATGTATTCCTTGCTTGAAACTGTATATGAATTTCCTTTGTTTTTCTCAAGGAAGAAAAGAGAAATTGAACTGATATCGTAGTAGAATGTATTTTGGTCCATTTGTTATCTTGAAAGATTTTCATGGCCCCACCCACTTTGGTGGTCTTTCCAAACTTTTATTATCAGCGTCAGTTACCGATTAGTCAAGGCATTGAGAATTTTTTAGAATTTGCCAAACTCTGTTTTAAACACAGCCAGACCTCATCTCCAATCCATGTTATTTTCTTGAGAGTTTAGTTGGTTTTGGCTGACAATAGAAATGGCTTTACCTATATTGTTATTTGTTTCAAATCTGTTGAGGGCTTAAAGTGAATGATATCTATTTAAAAAGTTAGTATGAGGCAAGAAGAGATGAGATCTCTTCCTCTTTTCTCAATCTAACTAGTTGCCTGGCCATTTCACGGCAAGGCATGCAGTGATTATTACATCATTTAGGTCTCAATACAGTGCCCATGTTGCTACATTGTGAAGCAAGCCACTGATAAAGTCTTGATTCATCACAGACAGCTTCTGTGGATGTCAGCTTGTATTCACTGCTGGCATCTTGAAGGAAGTCAGCTCTCCAGTAACTTTGTGTACTTTTCTAGTTAATTACAGCTCATGGGATCTGGAGATTGAGTGCAGTTGATTGGCATCAGTCCTCTTTCACACTCCAAAACTGATGAGTCCACAAAATCTTGAAGGTGCCTGAGATCTTGCTGCTAGAAGTAGCTACAACTATCTTCTAATTTTCACTAGGGAGTCAGGATCATCGTGAACTTGACGCTTTGAAGTGACAGGACCCCGAATGACCTCTACTGAAACCTTTCCCACCGATCCGACATGATTCTCCAAGTAATTCTATTAGAGATTACTATCACTCACGTCATTTTTTCTAGCTATCATCTAATGAATAATTCTAAAAAAATATCAACAATTTATAAAATACTGTCATCTCAAGATGGAGGTTTTTGTGTTATTTCTGAGAATACTATTTGTGGAATACCAGCATGTTTGGAGAATAAAGATGATTTGGGTTCCAGTACCAGATCTGCTGCTTTCTAGCTATGGCCCAACGAAAGTTACAGTGACCCTCTTCCTGCCTGTGAATAGTGGCTACTTGTATGTTCATCTTCCTTCAGGGTAGTTTGAGGGATTCAGGAAGTGAAGGCAGGTGCAGAGAGAGAAGCAGAGGCACATAGGGATCAAGAACTCTGTAGCCAGTGTCTCTGGGTTCATTGCTGATGAGGTAACCCAACTGGTGACTCTGTATTCAGTTGTCTCATCAGTAAAATGGCAACAGTAATAGTAGGCAAATGCAGGTTTTTGTAAGGGCTGTGCATGAATGTATAGTAATTGGATAGTAAGTGGAACAAAACTCCTGGGTATTACGGAGCAGAGAGGCTTTGGACGTCAGACACTTACAACTCACAGGTAACACCTTTTGATGGTTGTTTGTTCACTGTCACCTATGAAAAAGAAATGTTACTTGTAGCTTTGATGGAGGAAGTTGAGAGGAAACAGGTCTCAGGTGTAAAAAGTCAATGGCAGTCAAGTTGTGTGCAATGGGGAATTTGGGGACCAGCAGAAAATGAATGAGGAGGAGGAGAAAGCTGATTTGGACCCCTCTGGCCCTCCATGAACACTAGCATTGGAGAAGACATAAACCTAATAGTTTTGCACAAGAGTTGGCTCACAGTTTTGCCCTCCTTTCTTATCAGTCCATAAAGAAAATGTCCTTAAAGATTAAAGGAATATTAATAATTTAAATTGTTGTTGTCTTCTCATTTCACATAATATCTTACACTGTATTACAAGGAGTCACTGTGACAAATGAGCCCGGAAATAATATATATTTTTCAAGCGATGTAGAAGAAATTATACAAGTACATGTAAATTTTTCATCAAAGAAAGGATTTTATGCTAACAACTAATGATAGTATAATATTATTATCAATATAAAGTATACTCAAGAGCTTATTCAGATATATCAATAATGCGGCCATGATTCAAAGTGGTTTTAGGAAAAAAAAGTTTTAATTCCCTTCACAGTCAATTCTGAGCTACCCAAGGAAATCACCGATATCCAACAAAAAGGAAAGTTGTGTGGGAGAGATATGTGCAGTCCAATGCTCACTGCAGGATTTCACAATAGTTAAGATGTGGAATGAACCAACATCAATGAATGAATAAGAAAAGGTGGACTGTACATTTACACCAGTGGAATTTTATTCTGCCTTATAGAAGAAGAAGAAGAAGAAAATCCTGTCACTTATGGTAAAACAGGTGAACCTAGATGTCATTATAAGTGAAATATGTTATGTTCAGAAAGAAAAAGAAGTTGCATGATCTGACTTATACGTGGAGCTACCAAAGTCCCATTCATAGGAATGTGAGTAGTGTGACGCTTGCTGAGGACTAGGAGGTGGGGGTTGAGCAATGTTTCACTGAGTCGTGCTTGATTGAGTCATTCTGCTTCTATGTTTAAAAATACTGTCACACATCTTAAATTTATACATCTGACTCATTGATTTAAAAAGCAAAAATCCTGTTATATTAATTTAATTGCTTGCATTTCAAAAATAAGCTGGTTTCTTGTTTTTGAATGTTTCTAGGTTGAAATTCAGGGTATCAGGCTACAACTGTTTACTCCTGTGCAAATATATCTTCTCTCTCCAAGGGAAATGTTTAACCTTGGTCCAAAAGTTTTTGCATGGAAGTCTAGATAATAAATAATTTAGTTTTTGCACATTTTACGGTCTTGTCACAAAGGCTCTATTCTACTGTTGTAAGTGAAAGAAATCAGATGAAATACGTAACTGTGTGCTTGTAGCTGAGTTTCAATAAAACTTTTAGGCAAACAGATTATGAGCCTCATTTTGCCCCATAGCTTTGGTTGGCTGAAACAGTTTAACCTCTCCAATACTGAGGAGAATGATATTTTTCATCCCTCAAAAGAAGGACTACATGATATATTATACCTGAAACATCCAGATGCTCAGTAAACACGTCTTTCTTCTTTCCTATTCATGTATGTTAGTGATAGAGATTAATTGGTTTTGTTTCAGTCTATCAGTACATGTGTAAAAGATATTTTGATTATTTTCATCCACATTGCTTCCTTCTTTCTCTTCTCCCCTTTCTTGTAAGCATCTTCTCCATATCTAAAAGTCTACCTTTCAGTTTCTTGTCATCACTTCTTAATTAAATAAAAATTTTCTTTCCCATTGTCTGCAGTATGTTGCAATCACATGAAATTGGATCTAGAAGACTGCTCTAGCTCTGTATCTGATTAGTTATGTAATTTGTTCAGCCTCTGATACCTCATCTACAAAATGGGTCCAGTTTTATTCTCTTAAGGGGACTTTCTAAAACTTAAATGTGGTGCATTGTGTAAAACTTCTTCCAGAGAGAAGGTGCAAAAAACCCAACTGCTATACATCTCTTTTGGGGTTTCCATTCCAAATAGCTCCTTGAAACACTTTACATCCCCAAAGCAGATGACTCACCACTATTCTTTCTCAACAGGACTAGATTTGGGAATTCCCATTTGTTCTTTGGCTAGAAATTAGGATCTCTGGGACAGATATTCAGGCACCTTATCCTTAGTTCTTGTAAAACTTTAGAACTGAAACCAGCCTCAAGATGAGCCATCATTCTCATTTTACTAGCAAAGAAATCGAGCCTCCTAGAGATTGAATGACATAGCCAAAGTCTCTAAGCAGTAAAATAAGGCTTCATGCCAGGACTCCACACTCACAAGTCTCAGTGAAAGGGTTTCATACCACACTGCCCTCACCCCACCTCAGAGGTTCTCATGCTGAGTAAGGCTTGCAGTGAGTTTTACCCTATTTGGCCCATCTGGTGAGCAAATGGCAAATTACTTTATCCATTGATATGACACAGGAAGGAGCTCTAGCTGGTCACAGGGAAGAGGGTTCAGTAAGTGAGGAGGGTTTCGGGTTGCGCTTGCAGCATGTAAAGTGAGGCAGTCTGGGGATAGACTGGCTGACATTCCGTTCGTGGGGTTGGGTTTCAGTGGCATTAGTGAACGCGTATACCCACATTCCTTTGGATCACACCCTGTAGGACCCATGACACTTTGCACAATGTTCTTCCCTGCTGATTTAACTTAGAAAATGTCACCGAAGCAATCGTAAGGCATTAATGGCATTTTGAACCAACCAAACAATGACTTGACATTTTGAGCTGTTGAAAACAGCGCCACACGGTGTCTCCACTGCATACATCCGAAATGACACCCCTCTCTGGCTCTGCCTGTCCCTTTCTTTTGGGTCCTTGGGCAGTCTTACCTTTATCACTGACTACCTTCTCTGTATCGCCCCCTTAATAAGCTCAGCTTTACTGGAGCTACATTAATTTCAAATGAGATCTTCGTAACCTTTAATACAATTTTAAATGCATTTTCTTCTTCTTTTGCTTCTTTTCCCATTCTTACTTTCCATATAAATAGATATGGAGGAATCAAATGCTTTTCAAATAATCTTCTAAACAATGAAAGCCATATTTGTTTGGAGACACTATCACTTAGAGTGCAAAAGGGTAGAAGTGTGTGCATATCAGTCACCTATGACATTTGTTGTTGAAACTTGACCTGAAATGCTGATTATATATTGTACAGAGTAAGGGACAATGTGCATAAATAATGGTATGGAGAAATATAGTTTTAAATCTGAATTAGCAAAAAATCTTATTTTAATTTAATCAGACCTATAACATTTAGAATCCATGGTTAAATAGTTGATATTAAATGTTGCTTCTTAAACATATTTTTACATGGATGGATTTTATATATTTATCCACTGTCTTCTACTGTCTTTCACGGTAGTTTTTCTTTTTAGATTAAAATATTCCATAGATCACATTTCCAATAAAGAAATTGAATGAATACTTATGTTTATTTTTAAGAGGAGCAGTGAATATATCTTTCTTTTCTCATTTATGCTTTTGAAAAGTTCAGTGTATGGTAACTATTGGTACTAAATGATTGAAGAATCAATAGAGATATAGACCTTATGTCACCATTTTCTGTTGTCCTGTGCAGTGTTTCTTTGCATGTACAGAAGTCTTTATAAAAATGTGGCCTTGGAGGGCCCTCAGCTGCTATCTAACGCCCTGCCGCATGGCCAGGCTGCCTCTTCTTCCTAGGCTTTCCTCCCAACCCACACTGTCCATTAGGATGTTTCCAACGGGATCAAGTTCCTCTTTAGGGATAAGAGCTGATCATCTTGTCTTCCTGTTCCTCAGAAAGGCAGCTTGAGAAAGCCCATAATCAGCAGAGTTATCAGGAGCTGATTTAGTTCCTCCTAAATGTATTGGTAAAGGAAAGATCTGTGGGTCATTTTGCCCACTCATCTCAGACACCTTCCTGTCACAGGAGCTTCTCTCACCCCCTTCTCTCCTGCCTGTACTGAACATGCATAATATCTGGTACCGGTAGCAACTTCACTGAAAGGCTTCATGATGATAATCTTGCCTTATTATTCTAAATCATGATGTTAACTATGTTTAACAGAGTAGGGGATGAAGAAATAGATCATATATTGAGATAAAATGGAACAAGAACAACAAAAACACATCAATTGAAACATCCAAATAACGAATCAGGAATATTTGGATTTTAATTAACTGAGTAATTTTGCAATTGCTCACTATTTGGGGTATGTAAATGACTTTCCATGAAAAGGAGAGTATAGGCATACTTAATTTCCATGAATTCTTATACAAATTATGATTCTTTTTCCCCATTGTCCTTTGAATCATTATCTTAAGCCTGTGTCCAACCCAAGCCTCTAAAAACATCAATAATTTTAATATCAACAATAGTGTTTTAAAACTTTTAATCTAGTAATATAACATCTAATTGCTCTATTTTTGTAATTCTGATATTGTTTTTATTTCATCAATGTACATGTTAGTACATTCTAAGGATTTTTATTTTGATGTAAAATAATTTCATATGAAATGCAATTTTAAATGAAAATACATTCATGCCTCTGACCTGATGGTAAGAGGATATATGTTAAGCTAAATTTGATTGTAATTGTACAAAGAAAGGACAGATAATTGAAAATAAGAATTTAGAGGCAATAAATCTTACTGATTCATGATGACTCCAATCTGGTATTGTAAAGGGTAAGGACGTAGGGCAAAAGCAAAGGATTGTTATAATTTAAAACTGTTTTCAATCAGCACTTTTTTTAAAAAATAATCTTAACTTGTATTTCTGCCTTGCTAATAAGACAAAAGTTTATGAAAGGACCGGCTCTGAATATATTTGTAGATACAATAAGGAAATGAAAGAAAACAGAACAATCTGAAAACCAATAGATAGATGCTAAAAAGAAAAAACATTATAAAACACCTTTTCAAAGGTCTTCTAATGTACAATATTTAAACACAAACAGTAACTAGTGTTACACCGGCTGCTCTCAGGTTTGCAAAATATATCAAAGTACAGCATATTGGAATGAGTCCTGAGTTTCCATTTACTTTATCTATCCAGACACATCAATTCTTTTCTCGCCAGCCTGATAAAGTGGAGCTGCGGCAGACAAATGAGCTAGTGGAGCTGACATAATGTATTTGTCACAAAGAAGCTCTGGATAAAAAAGCATGACTTTGATCCTCAATGAGGTTACTATTTTACAGGACCATGAATTTAATTCGAACTTGATGCCTTAAGTTACGGGGCACTGTTTATTGGCTAAAGTTTATTACCATTTCATCCTACAATCTTAATGCAAGGAAATCAGAACGTTCCCCCAGAAAAAGGTGAAAATTTACAAGCAAAAGTTGATCAATGACACAAGTTGATTGTGATGATGGTAACCAGTCTGAGTCTAGGACCAGAGGTAAGAAAGCAGGTTGATGATGCTCTTTGTAAACCCAAGGAGTAAGGATGTATCTATAAAGGCAGCTTGATTTGAATTAGGTAATGATGCATGCCAAGTGATGGTAGAGACTTATTCATGTCTACATGTAGAACATATATGTGTGTACATATAAATCATCACATATTTTGAAAAGACATTTCTCACAGACTTAGGCATGTTTTTTAATAAAGGTTTTTGGTTTTAGTTCTCAGTGACATGAAACAGTCACCTTTACTGTCTCTAGGCTGCTTCATCCAATTAAATTAATTCAGTCTTTCTCTAGCTCACCAGACAAATAAAAATACCGGAGGTAGAATCTGCCACTGGTAAATAGACGCAGGAGAGAGAAAAAAAAATGGGGTCCTAGAGACCAATTCTCCAAGCAGATGAGTAAACACTGCCTTCAGCCATTATAATGGGAAAAAAGATTCTTTGTCTGATACCTGGAGCTACAGTTCCGCTGATTTTTGTTTAGTTCTGTTTTACTCATATTTTTTTCCCAGTAGTTTGTAGATCATTAGCCCAACAGATGAAGAAGTGAATTGTGATGAATGAAAATTAGTATCATGAATCCAAATCAATACACTAATCTCAGTTTGACCGTAAAGCATGTGTTAACAAAGTGGAATACATGAGGGGAAGAAATATTGTCTCAGCTTGCAGTCCTTAGCAATTAAAATATGTCTCAGCAACCAAATGGCCAAAATATGCCCAAGAAAGTATAATTCAGAACTACCTCTACTCTACACATTTAATTACCACCAGGAAAATCATGCAAATGGCAGGCTTGATCGTGCTGTCTTGAATAATCTTTATTGTACATCTCTTGGATTGATGGAGAACAGTGTTTACAATCTACATCTCAGTCCTTTTTCTCAATAGCTTAAATTACCACCTCCCATTTAGCCACCCAGTAAACTCTCTATGCACCCTGCAAATCCATCAGCCTTCTCACTTTCCTACCTCCCAGCACACTGAGCTGCTGGCTGTGGAGAGTAGGGGTGACGAGTCCACGAATTCTGTAAGGTGAAGAGAGATCAAAGGGCCAGGGAAGCTGTAGACCTGCAGGCAATTGGGTTTTCCATGCAAAGAGGCCTCGATGTCTCCAAAGCAAGAAGACTGATCACTCAGAAAATATCAGCTTATTTTTGTTTTTAACCTATGATCACTGGGTACTGTCTGGTTCATCGATCATTTCTTTAAAGTTAAATCTGTGCAGCTGTCAATGCAGCAGAACAAAATGTACTCTGATGGAATTTCTGAAGCAACTGTAGATAATGACAAAGCATGAGACCTAAAAGATAATTTTAGGGCTGGAGTCTCAGATCACCGGACAACTTAGAGACATACAGAGGTGTCTGTCTCTCTCTTGGAGTTAAGTCTCCGTAGGCAAAGAAAGTCAACGTTCTCCACACAAACCTTGCTTGTGTCTGGAGTTGAAGATGATGGCGACGCTAAGCGCAAGTTTGGCTGCCCCACCGCAGTTCACCCACACCCCTGAGGTGCGCCTGCGTGGCGGTCAGGGGCACACACTTGTGCCTTCTGTGGTCCTGGCAGCCACTGACTAAAGATGGCGTGGCTGCCCACAGGACAGAATAACAAAGCCTTAAATGCAAGGTATGTCAGAGCTCATTGCAAGAAGCCTCGGAGCCACCAAGGTGACAAGGCGCGCATGCTCAACACACGCTCTGCCCCGAGGCTGATGGCCCCTGTCCGCCAGGCTGGTCGCGCTGAGCCCAGCTCCTCACTCACGCGCAGCCTGTCGCCTCTCAGGGCGCGAAGGCACCTGCGGTGAAGCTACTGCGTGGACCCCAGAAGCTTCTTTGTTCGATTTGGATGTGGAGCTGATGGATAGTGAAATCACTGTTACTTAGCACGACTCTGTCACGCTGGCTTTCAATTAGTAATAAAACAATGTACTGCTGTCTCCAGGAAATTTCTGCAGGATAAGTCAGTTATAATTTTGTAGCATTTATACTTGACGCTAAGCCCGAATATACAACCTTCACCAATGTACTTATCACATGAGGGACAGAATGTATGTGTGAATCCAAGTTCTTTCAAACATAGTTCTCTGTTTCTTCCAGATTTCCTAAATGCATCAAATACAAATCTCTGAACAGAGTATCTGCGAGCTCAGTAGAATGTTAACAGCAGAGAGAATTGCGAACAACAGAAAAATCAATTATCTATTTGGTGATACCGTACGGAGCCCGGTAGTAAACTGACCATAAAATTCCCCACATAGAAAATGTGTGGTTGTCTCTAATGTGAGAACTGAGCATACACACACACACACACACACACACATATATGTGTGTGTGTGAATATATATATATATATATATGTGTGTGTGTGAATATATATGTGAATATATATATATATATATATATTATTGGAAACATAATTAGACCCAGGGGATATTAATAAGTCTAGAGAAGATAATGGAATATAGAAATGACGTACCTGTAGTAACTCCAAAACCAGGGAAGCATGAGATAATAAATTGTCTGAACTCATTTAACTGTTTTAGAGTGCCTCCTGACATCCAGTGGCCATGCCTTCTTATTACATGTTCACTGGAAAAAAATGAAAGTTTTCATTTGCGTGTTACGGAAAGGTTGTCAGTGCTCCCCGCATTGCTAGGAAATTGTTCTGAGAGTCTGAGCACAGAGTTTAGGATTCACAGTGATGAGTGTGTTGAATTTTTGTTCTAGGATAATCCATTATACTGATATTATAATTTGTTTATTTAGGTTAAAAAAAGTAAGATTACTTTTCTATAAGTTTCTTCCAACTCATTGTTCCAAGGTAATGTTTCAGGGACAACACGGTCACAACTGGGAAACACTTTGTGACGGTTGTTACTAAACTCAGTGTTCACACACTCAAGGTTCATGCATAACTACAGAGGAGATGGTGTGATTTGGGTTCAACTTTGCCAGTGAGGCATAAATGATGAGAAAAATCTAGGAAGCAAAGACAAAGGCTGTTCTTAAAGTTCTCAAGGAAGGGCCAAGGCTGCAGAACACTTACTTGTACATTAACAGAGAGAAATGCCTGGTGTCTCTCTATGTTCCCCACCAGCTCCAGCTCTGCTGCACAGACGGCTCTACATAGGCTTTGCCATGACACACCAATCACAAGACACAGCAAACATTGCTCTCATTTCCCTGATCTTTTGATAAAAAGTTTTTAGCTTCTTAAATAATCTTCTATGCTATGATTCTTTGATGGAATTAAAAATCTCAAACATTTACAGTAAAATAATGGGCATCATGAAAAGGAGGACTATCATGAAATATTCATATGGAATTTTGAAATCTGCTCATAACATGTAGGATTTTATATGGACAAATTTTCATGAGGGTTTAGTTTTACATCTTCTTGACTTTATGTACAGAGGATATGTTGTCAAAAGCCCTAGAGGAAACTAAGCGGTCAATATTAAAACTACTTGCGGTATACAGTGCCATCTTGTGGCTGAAGTGGTCAGGAATTTAATTAAAATTTTCTAAATATGTACTTGGAAGGAAATTTTACTGTTACTATACAACGTTCATGATATTTACTTTTAAACTAGCAACTTGAGACTCAGAATATTGTGCATACATAACAATAGTTAACATTATTTATATAATAATGATGATAACAACTAGAGTGGTATAATAACTAGGAAACAGTTAAGTTCCAAAAGATTTAGCAAAATTCCATGTAACTGGCAAAGAGATGCTGAAATAGGATTTGTGCATTTTTTAAGGCATAGTTAGTTCTAGAGTTTTGGAGCTGAATGGAATGTTGCAGACCTATTCCAACTCAATCACGCTACATAAATGAGATATTAAAGTGTCTTCTCAGCAGTTTCAGGCTTCCACAGCGATGACCTAGCTACAGTGAATACCACGTATTCGTAATTAGTATATTTGAGTCATGTTTTAATGCCTGAGGAACAGTGCACCCTGGGATATTTTGTGGTCACATAAAGTCTACCGAAAAAAAAAAGAGAGGAGAGATTCTTTGAGGAATGATTTCAAGGCTTCTAAATACAGTTCAAGAATTCTTCCCTATGCATTGGAATCCCAGAGGAGATCGAAAATCTGACTGAAGCAAAGAGAAGACCTCCCCTCCGAGCCCCTGCTGACTTCCACAGCAGACAGTGCTAGCAGGATGGTGACTGGAAACTGGGCGTACGTGAACTTGATGTTACTTAAAAGGCTGTCAAATGAGAATTTGACTATTTAAAACTACACAGATTGGGCTGGAGATTTAGCTCAGTGGTTCTGATGCCTGCCTCTCAAGCACAAGGTCCTGGGTTCGATCCCAGTAACCACATACAATGCTGGGTGTGGAGACTCACGCCCACCAGCAATCAATACCACATACCACTGTGCCAGGCATGGTGGCTCAAGCCTGTAATCCCAGCACTCGGGAGGCAGAGGCAGGAGGATTGCTAAGTTCCACGCTTGCCTGGGCTACATTGTGGGCTCAAGGCCAGCCTGAACTACAAAGCAAGACCCTGTCTCAAAAAACAAAACAAACAAAACAACAACAAACTACACAGATCATTTTTGCTGCCTGCTCATTTGCTCCTGACTTCTCCCTCCACCAGTAAAAACAAAACTCTAGAAGAATTGACCTACCGATCACTGGCTGCTCCATTAGGACACTTACCTTTAAATTTCTACTAATGTTTATTTACTCTGCTGAGAAAAGAAAACATCCACACACTCTAATGAGCCACGGGATGCCAGAAAGGTTGTATCTGCTACGGTTCTTCCGTCCCTTCTTTCTTCCTATCTCCATTATATTTTTACAACCCTCTTTATCCTGACTTTGGATTCCATCAATTTAGAGTGATTTCTTTTTCACCCGCACCTTCCAAGTCCTCCAGCTTTGAAGGATCAGAGGTGGGATTCCTTTGCAGTCTTCCTTGTAAAATGTTGATGTCCTATAATATCCTCTACTACACGTTTATAGGGTCCTAGCCTAATGAAGAAGCCTGAATGGGGTCAGTAGGAAGAAAGGACCTAACGCTAGATTTTCTGGACATTTTCACTCTTGTTTCGCGAGGCTGCTGGACATGACTATTTGCAGAGCCCATCACAAGATCACCCACAGCTCCTATCGGTGTGCTCAGCTCCTCCTTTTGCCCAATCCCGCTTCCTCCCCATCCCTTTCACAGTTGTTAGTCTCTGTTAACCGTATCATAGACGACTCCAATCTTCTGTTCAGAGCAAAGAAGAATCACTGGAGTAATCCCTGAAACCAGACGTCAGCGTGGTCTGGAGTGGTCTGCGTAGGCACCTAAACCTATGGACTTCAAACAACTCCATTCATCTCTCTGGATTCAGACTCTACAAATGCACTGAATAGAAAGTTATTAACATTTGGAAAGAATTTAGGGATATGTGGCCTTCAGCTATTTCCATTTCTGGCCAAGCAGGCCTGCTCTGATACCTATACACAGACATGTGAGTTTCTGCTTTTTATTCTAACAACTTTCTAATTTTTTACAGAACATTGGTAATATTTAAAATCGTATTGGTTTCTACATGACTGATACTTGCACTGACATGTTGCAATACCCCACTCATGTCACACCATGGCCTTCACGTTCCGGTTGCGGCTTCTTAAGGCAACCTTGACTCCAGGACTACTGGTGCTGAATGCCCGGATGGTGTTTGGAGCTCAACAGGTCTGGTCCCACGGTGTCCCAGAACTGACTCTGGCTAATTGAATATTATTTATTTTCAACTCAGATTTCCCAACGCTTTGATGCCCTCACTCCCTGGCCTGCTTCCCTGACCTAAAAGTATTCCCTGTGGAAGACTGATTTCATTACACTCCCGTCACATAAAACTAGAGCTGTTTTCCTTTTTTTGTTTCTTTTATCAGACTCTCTCACCATCCCAACATATGCCACGAGTCCATTGTATGTTTATTATTTTATCAATATAAAAAGAGTACATTTTCCTGTTCTAACAGATTCTTCTTGAAGGAGCTACGATTTTGAGGATACCTTTCTTCAAAAGTCTGTTTTCTTTTGCTTTACTTTCCAAGGGCATTTACAAAGAGCAGCGGCGACCTCTACTGGTTACTGAGGAGAAATTCCTAAAATACTGTTGGATGTTTGTACTCTAATGTAAGGTGACATGAACATGATGAACCCATAGTAAGTATCAATTTAGGTAGAATCTTAAGGAAAAATTAATTTTATCTAGATGTCACACTTTAGAAGTGAGTATGCATTGCGAAGAAAAGAAAAAAAATAAAGTAGATAAACAGGTTTCAGATAATACCTGTTTCAGAGAGCTACAAAACCAAACATCTTATTTAAAATGTATCTTCATTAATATTGTATTATAATCTTGAACATGTTCTCATATGAGATACCATATTCTATCCATCATACTTGTTCTTCGAGTTTGGCTAAGCACAATTTTTGTCACACATCAGTCAAAATCCTGGGATTTGGAGCGGGGTGTAGTTATTCTAGTTTCTCTTCGATGTTCCAAGGTGCTTCATTTAGGAGTGAAACACCCGTGCACTGTTCAAGATGGAGGCTCGTGACCCCTTTTATTCCAGGTGCTGAGTGGGTGGGGACAGAAGCTGCTCGACTGGCTGGCCAGCAAATACCAGGACCCTCCTGGGTCTGTCGCACACAGGGACGTTCCCCCCAGAGCTACGGCGGAGCAGGATCAGCTCAGCGGAGTAAACAGGAAGGCACAGGGCTGCCAACACGAGGGAAACGCAAGAGGAGCTGTTCATATCGACTAGCAGTATGCTTGGCTTGACGTCTTCCTGATCCTGTCGAGATGAGGATTTGTGCCGCACTTGGGATTCACTGGCCGTGGGATGACTTTCAGAGCCTCTCTTCCCATCAGTAGCTTATTTCTTGGTGTGCCAATATTTATTCTGCGGCTGGAAGAATTTCTTGTCACCGCTTGTCTCCGTCTGATGTTATCGGGAAGGATTTGGACCAGCCTTGTACTCGCAGAGCTCAGGAGAGGAACTTTCATCTTTCTGCTCTCAGACAAGACATCAGAGGGAGTTTCTAGGGCCCCTCATTACACCGGTTTTCTGTTCTTTTCACCGTCTCTTCTATGGCAGTTGCGATATAACCTGTGAGGAAAACTCAAAAGATTATTTGAAAACATCGATGTTCTCCAATATGGAGGCATTTAGCGTTTGAACCTCACAGTCGCGCGGAAGGAGAGTGGACCGTCCCGCCTCTGACGTGTTTAAACCTTTTAAGGCTCAAGGAGAACGTGCTGAAAAGAGCCTGGGCCTCCCCCTCAGCAGTCGCCAGCCTGGGGAAACGGGAAGGATGACAGAGTGAAAAGCCCTCTGGGAGGAGGATCCTGACCTGATTCCGAGGCGGGCGCAAGAGGACGAAAGGAGAACCTGGCACCCGGGGTCCTTAATGAACTCCCGTGACTCTCAGTCTGACTCGGTCACGGAGAGAACATCAAACCACGGTCCTCACCGTGGTGAAGTGGGGCACGGACAGGGCTCAGAAATGCTTGTATCTCTTTTGATCTCTGCTGTGTATTAAATATGTGACCTCGGAGCGCAGTGTAAGTGTTTATAATGGAATGTTATCATTGCAAGAGGTGGTTTTACAACCCATGGTCACACACGACATGTAAAAGCAAAGGACTGAGACGTTTCCTGTAGCTTTAGGCCCCTCTAGCTTATTTAAAAGTGCAGCTAAGTTTGAGGACTCGTGTTGTATAGCGAAGTACGTTGTCTGCCATGTAGCCGATATTTAGTCATGAAGGAAATTGTTGAATGTATTAGAACAGGTAACATTCCCAGATCTTCCCACCCAATGGCAGTTACAACTGGTCTTTTCTGTCTATACTCAGTTTCATGAAGTTAAAATGGGAGCATGTAAATAATAAAGATAAGTAGTTATACATAGTTTACTTTTGCAATAGGGCAAATTAAAAAATAAAAACATAACTGTAGACACTCATGCACAAAGTGTCATGCTTAAAATCCTATTCCTTCTTAACCTCTAATCAGACACATGTATATACACATCTACACACACGCATGTATATGTATTCTTACACAGGAGAAAATTTCACCTAAGAGCTCAAGAAAGTCTGTCAATCTTGTTGACTGAACATACAAATACATTAAGAGTAAAGAAAGTTACCTTTTCACAGTAAATAGAGGGAGTTACAAATACAGAAAGGAGAAAAATTAAATTTTATGAGGTTGGTTAGCAAGTAAAATACCGCTCTGACTTCCTACATTTTACTATGAATAGATAAACATGGCCTTAAAAGAAATATATATATATATATATATATATATATATATATATATATATATATATATGCATTTTCACGGTACGATATGCCAATGTTTTCATCGCACACTGGGCATTAGAACGTTAGAGGGTTTTCCGAGCTCAGAGCTAGATGTCTCCCCAAGGCCTTTTCGGAGGCTGCAGGACCTAGGGTGTGTGATACCAGGGTCAAAGTCGCGTGATAACAAAATGTGTGTGTGTGTGTGTGTGTGTGTGTGTGTGTGTGTGTGGCAGGCTTGTGGGTGTGGACAGGGGAAATCCTAGGCTGGAGATAGGCTCGCTGCTGCTGCTTGCTGCTTCCTGGCTGCCGTGTCCTGAACTCTCTTGTCTGCCCCTCCCCCGTGCCATTTTACCAGTTGACTATGGACTGAACCCTCCACAAATCCTAAGCTTGTACTGCGAGTGGAACATACAGGGAAAGAGAGAAGGTGCACTTCCTTTGACCATGAGCAGAGCCAGCCCAGGAGAAGCAGTGCGAGCCCCAAGCATCAGCAGAGCTGAGGGCAGCACCCTCTGACCCCTGTGGAGCCCCTGTCTGACCACAGTTTACCCTGGAGGCTGGACACACAGGACGCAAGGTTTGTCCTGCTGGATTTGAGACGTGGTTCAGTCCCGTTCCTCTCTATCCTCTCTGTTTTGGAAGAGAATCATTTATCTTGTTCCACTGCATGTTGGAAGTGTTTAACTTACTTTTTAATTACACAGGGCTTTGAGTTAAAAGTTTTCCTTAAATCGGAGCAGATTTAAGGTTTGGACTCATCAGTTGTATTGACACTACAGGGAATTTGGTGACTCTTAGAGATGGGCTAAATGCTTTTGGAAAAAGGGATACAGCTGAGTCTTTGGAGGGTCAGAGGTGGAATGTTACAAGTATATCCCAATGTTCCCCCAAAGCCTCAGGCTTCAAGGAACTGGCTGGATCTAAGGTGTGTGATACTAGGATTAAGGCTGTATGACACTAAATTAGTTCATGATCTAGAATTAGCATATTTCTGCATGTGGCTAAATGGATTGGGTGGAAACAGAAGCCTCACCCTGGATAGAGGTGACACCACCCAAAAGGACTATAATCTGGCCAGGAGAAAGGGGAAAGGCAGGCTCGCTGCTGCTGCTTGCTTCTTGCTTCTTCCTGGCTGCCTGTCCTGATCTCTCTCCTCTCCCCCTCCCCGTACAGTTTTACCAGCTGACCATAGACTGAAACCTCGATAAATCTTGAGCTGAAATAAATTTTTCCTCCTTTAACTTGTGATTGTAAGGTATTTTTGTCCAAGCAGTGAGATAAGTAACTAAAACAAGAGTTAACAAGCAATATGTCCCTTTACACTCGCATTTGGAACCACTTGCAAAGGGCAGGATCTTTGCCAAGTGGACTCGGATATGGTGTCCTTTTTGTTGACAAAGCTGTTGTAGTGTGCTGCTTACACGTGGGACAATATTGAGTTTCTGACTCTTGTACAACAGAAGCACATGATGGTACCTTTTGGCATAAGCCACAGAAATGCTGTGAAGTCACTGCTGGGAGTGAGGGGACCTCAATGCTCCCTAGAGCAAAGCCAGAATCTGAAAAGGAAACAAAAACTGAGGATGAAGTAAACATGCTCAGTTTCCACTCACTAGCCAGGTGAGTTATTTCTTCCCAGAAGAGGCCTTAGGAAGCCAGTGTGGTTATTTCCTTGTGGAAAATACAAAAGGCTTCATTAACGTGGAAAGGTGTCTTCATCTCCATTAATGGGGAAAAACTGTAAGTGGCTAGAAAATCACTGACTCCTTAAAGCAATATGGAAAGAAACATAATCCATAACTTGAATGTCTATTGCAGCCTAATACTGGGCTTATAATTCTGAATTCCTGATATAACAGAGCAGTTTCAGAGACCATTAGTATCACAAAGAAAACATAAGCCAAAAAAGGAGTGCAGTTACAGTTTGAAGAGAGAGACAAAGCAATGTATGAGCAGATTTCTCTTCAAGTTTTTTACAATAAAGGTATTCCACTGCCTAAAATTGTTCTTTAGAGGCTTCTAGGAGATCTGTGCAACTGATTTAAGCATCTGATAATTTTTTTTTGAGACAGGGTCTCGCTTTGTAGTTCAGGCTGGCTCTGAGCTCACTATGTAGCCCAGGCAAGTCTCGAATTCAGCAATCCTCCTGCCTCTGCCTCCCGAGTGCTGGGATTACAGGCGTGAGCCACCACACCCAGCAAATATCTGATAATTTTAAGGAGAGCATCGATGAGTGATATTTCAAGAGACCCTGTCTGGTTGACCTCTCCTGGTGATACTTAAGCTCTGCCACTTCCCTAGCACTAGTTTTGCAAATTTTAAGAAGACTAGTGGTAAACAACTCAACAAAACTTGCATTCTGAACACAAAATGTGCCAATTAAGGTAAAACTACATTCACTGTGATTGTATGGGTTAGTTCATGCACTGTAATAAATGACCCTTTTAAATAATAATTCCAAACTAAATGAAATTTTCATATCTGCTTGGGGTTACCTTTAATTTAAGGTTTAAAATAAGGCAAAATCTCATTTGAAACTAAGAAAAACATTCTTATGTCAATTTTACCTTATTATTTTTTCTAGCATTTTTTGGCAGGAGCTTCTGTGTGTAACCAAGAGCATATTCTTGATTGAAAATGGCTCTGGCTTCCCTTTGAGTCAAATGGGAAGAATTTGCATGCAATCATTCAGAAGACCTAATGCAATCCTGCAGTAGATTTTTTAAAATAACTATATCTTTCCTTGAGTCCTATGGAATAAAGAAAGTTATAAAAATCATATTTCAAGGAAATCAATGAATTATTTTTCTAGCTACCTTTCATTACTGAAAAGGTCTTTTCAGTGCAAGCTTAATAATCAATCTTTTTTGCCCTCCCCCCTTTCTTTTTTTTTTAACTCTCCTCTGAGTCTATGCATTTCCATTGTTAGGCACAGCTGAGTCTAAGGGAGATAGAAAGAAACTATGAGCAATAACCCTAGGTTTCCTCAAACGTTTCCAGTTTTCTTTGTTAAAACCTCAACTGTGTACTGTCAAAAGGAAGAGCTGTGGAATTTCTCTTCACATTAATATACATCAGTTACAGTAATTCTTCACTGAGAACAAACATGTTTTTATTTGGGGTTATGGATGCATCTGCATTTCTAACTTATGTCACTTATTCTAAATACAATATAGTGCATGCTGGAACTCTTTTAAAAATATTTTTTCGAGTGTCAAGATTGAAGCTAACTTTTTAAGATATATAATTTTTGTTTCATGAGGGACTTTGAAAGCTACTAGGTTAGATAATATTACCCTGAATTTATTAAGAAAGTAAAATATTTTGAGTATAATATCTCCTAAGCCATATAGACATTCTTGCCAATGTTTCCTTTTTTTCAAGTCTTTGATTATTACATTGGGATTCTTTGCTTTAATGTTTTGTCCATATTTTATTAAAAATAGCAGTGCTGACTGTATGAACTCTTCTATTCCTTACATAGTAAGAGTGAAAAGAAAACTAATCTGAAACTTCTACAGAGGTTTGGTTGCTCTTATTTCCAATGAAACCTGTGATTTTTCCAAGCAACTCAATGAATGGATGGGTCAGAACCATATTTTTTCTTTGTGGTACACTGGATGGCCCAAATATCTAAATAATCATATAGCCTCTGTGATATGTTTTTATTAGTGGCAGGAAACATGGGTAGCCACACACCTTTAGCATGATACCCATACATACAACAAATGATGAGAACCGGAAGGGTTAACTAACTACATAAGACCTCCTGGGATGTGTCCTTCATACCAGGATTTCTCAGAGGCTCATCATTCTCTCTCCACCAAGACTAATTAGCATCACACCCTAGGCAGAGGGTACCAGTGTAATGTTCTTTTCAATGATGAGTGTCTCAGGGTCCCCGTGCCATGTTATGAGAAAGAGTAGAAATTAAAACGTCTATAGGAAAGAAATTTGACACATGTTTTGTAGACATTTTTTTTAATCTTTCCTGAAGATGGGAATAAAGAATTCGTGCACCAGATAAATTATACAGGGTGGAATATGCTGCACTGAGCAGCACTCAAAGTCAGGTGTAGGTATGGAAACCCTCTGCATCAGGTGACAGTTTCTTCCACCATTTGCCATATCCCAACATCGTTTCTTCTTTCTTGAGTCTGGGTGGTGTACTGAACAGAGATGCTTTTGGACTCACCCCTTCCTTGGCTCTTCATTTGTTGTGACATCGCTGTACTCTAGTTCATATAACTAAATCTTTTGAGATGTAATATGGCTTCTGCTTTGGTGTTTTGACTAAGGTGGGTGGGGGACTTTACATAGGGTAGCAGTCGGTCTTCTGAAAATAATGACTTTCACCTTTTATGTCCTAGACCCACAGTCAGAGAACTTTCGAGTGCTAAGTATGTTTGTCCTAACTGCATTTGCATCAGAAGGCACTATTTGCAGGTGGGGTCATGGATGTTATTTTAGGATAAACTGGTCAAACCCTGCTCGTCATTATTATAAACCTCTCTGAAACTTACCAGTAAATGCTGATATTTTTATCTATTCCTTTCAGTTCAGCTCAGACCCTGTACTGGTTATTCCTCAAAAGTCATAACTTCTGCACTTTTTCCATTGTGGTATTTTGGAAATTAACCAGATCCCACTGACAAAAGATCAGAGAAATGTTAGGGAAAAGATATATATTCATCAATGTTAGGTAACACCTTCTCTTTCAATCAAAGTATCTTGAAGACACTTAGAAATGAAGGGGTGGGCTGAGGAAAGGTGATGGATGTAGGTGTTGTAATGTTCTAGTCTGGCTACTACACAAGGGTAATTGAGACACAACAGTGTGATAGTATGGGAGTCTACGTGACAGCCGGAGGCCTATGAGTGCCTGATGGCTGGAGAGCAAATACAGGGTAGATACCCTAGACAATGGTGTGATTCACATGCCAGGTGTGACAGTATAGGATAATACCACCTACTTAAAATTATGTACAGTGTTAATAAGCTTTATATGGAATATTGCATTTAATGTTCCTGGGCTGCCAATAACTGTGAATAAGTGAAATAAAGGAAATTGAGGCAAAAGAAAACAAGAAAGGGATGCTGCTGAAAGTAATTGTAAAAGAATACTGCTCAGCAATGAAAAGGAATAAAGTACTGACAGATGCTTCAACATCGATGAGCCTCAGAACCATTACAATGACTGAACAAAATCAGCCACAGATGACTACAGTTTTTTGTGATTCCATTTTTATAAGGGACTTAGAAAAGGTAACTTGTTAGAAACAGTGATTTTCTTATTTTATCTTAGATATATTATTTGCAACTGAAATAATTTGAACTTTTTGGCTGTTGAAAAAGGTGCCAAAACTGAATTATAGGGACATTGTCACAAATCTGTGAGTTTGTTAAAACTATGGACTGTACACATGAAAAAGCTGAAATTTATGGTGTGTACATTTTATTCAATAAGGTGTTTAAAACATTCTATGTATTCTAGTTAATGGTGTCTTAAACATTTATGGCCTGACAAAGTTTGGATTTTTAATTAGGAAATGGTAAGATGAGCATAAAATGTACCATATTGTGTCAAAAGTATTGTCTGAAGGAGTTAAAATTTAGTGAAAAGTACTATTTAAGATCAAACTTAATGGAGAATTCAGAACCCAGAAAAATGCAAAATTTATCATCATAAACATAGGAAGATCATAAATGATAAAAATCACGAGTAGTTTGTACACTTATTGCTCTACGGTGAGTTGAGGGTAGTGCAGTAGTTTAGAATTTTAGGAATTGGTTAAGTCGGATAAGTATGCTTCACTTAATCTCCTCTATTTTCTTTGTTCTCATTATGAAAACTCTCTATTCCCTACAAATGAGGTAGAATTTTCCAAAATAATATCTTATCAAATAAAACCATTGAGATTCTTCCTTATACAATGCCATGTAATATACAGAACAGTGACTCCTGTGTTTTGGATACACTATATAAACACAACTGAGCAGTGAAAATGGGAACACAATAAAGTTTTCAGCTGTTTATGAAAGATGATGTCATAAAACTAGATTTTAAACAAATAATTTTCAACCTTGATTTTATAGTTTTTCATGGAATTGCCAAGCTAGAGAGTAGGACAACACGTCTTGAAAAATAATTGAAAAATATTTTGTTTCTTTTTTTCTTTGTAAGCAACAAGAAATAAAAAAATCAGAATTTAGACTCTACTTTCTTTTTCTTAATTTCTAACTAACACATCTAACACATACTGGGTATGGAGACTTAGATTATTGTTTCTCCAAGGGAAGAAAAATCTTCTGTTCCAAAGCTAAATCATAACAAGAAATAATTTACAAATCCCATGAAAACACTCTCATAGATTTTTGATGTGATATTGTCGTGAATGTTAACTGTTGAAAATGTAAACATTTTATTCCCTTGACTGTCATTCTTAAAAATGTATGTGAGAGAAAATGAGTAAGCAAACTATGGAAAGAGGTGTCAGAACAAGTAAATGTGTTTAACAGTGCAGTTGTGCTTAAATATTTTGAAGGAGAGACTAAAGTGAAGGGAAAATGGAGAAATATTTAGTCATGTATCCATCAGTCAAAACCCAAAGAATACAGTTTGGCCAATTCAGGATTAAGTGTGTTGCAAGGAAGAAGCGCCTGGGGCCTCTCTAGAATGAACCATGACCTGGGCCTCCTGCCTCAGATTGGAAACAGCGCTGCTGAGAGTCTTATTATGAGGTTATTCATACTTAAGCCACTTTTCAGGTGAGCTTCAATCATAATACTCCCCCAAGTTCTCATTAGAGCTTCATTTGATTTGCTTGTAAATCTACATTAAACAAATTAGTCTGAAACATCTTTGAAAATAACCTTGGGCTGTTTATCTTAAAACCTGGGTTCAGATGACCTTGGAAATGGCTCATGACACTGTTAAGAGTCTATAGCATAAGAGGCCAAAACTAGGCCCTCCCTTCTGCTAGGAGAGCACTCTGATACTGTTACACCTCCAAAAAAGCCTTCTTAAGTAATTGCCTTTTTCATTTGATCAGTTTCTGTCCTAAGCTCAGCACAGTATGAGTCTGGGATCTTTGCTTACTGTCAGGTGATTCTTGAAAAGTGAAAAGGGTATAGTTCTGCATTGTGATATTTTGTGGGTTTTTTTTTTTTGCAATAGTTAAGGTTATTTTCTCACTTTAAAAGGAAAATTTTAATAAGTTTGACTGCATGTCCATATAACCTTCACAGCCATAAATTACTAACAATTTGCTCACCTTCTATTCTCTTTAACCTTCTCTATACCTAATACACACAAATTATACATAACTGTGCATACTCGCATGTGTTTTTTTAAAAATATATTTAAAAACACGATGCAAATATTGAGCTGGCTCACTTAGCATATCTTCATTGATTAAAATAAGAACATTTTCTCTGGGCTTGGTGGCTCAAGACTGTAATTCCAGCACTCACGAGGCAGAGGAGGAAGATTGTTGAGTTCGAGGTTTGCCTGGGCTACATAATAAGCTCTGGGCCAGCCTGAGCTACAAAGTGAAACCCTGTCTCAAAAAAAAAAAAAAAAAGAAAGAAAAAGAAAAAAATCTCCTTAATCGCCAGCATTATCATATTTAAGAAAATCAGTAAAAATTCTATTCCAACTTCGTAATACACTCGGTATTCAATTTTTTCAACTGGAAAATTATCTGATATGTGTTTTGAATTGTGAGTCAATCATTCAGGTTTATGGTTTACTTTGGATTTGAAAGTTTCTTCAGTCTTTTAAATCTAGGACAATACTTTGAATTGGATCCTGGACTGACTTGATTCATCTGAATTAGATTCAAGCTAATCATTATTATAAGAATACTGAGGTGATATTTTATCATAACAACATATACTAGTTTGCATCATGTTTTTTTAAATGTATTCAG
Organism: Thryonomys swinderianus; assembly: GCA_004025085.1. NCBI lineage: Eukaryota > Metazoa > Chordata > Mammalia > Rodentia > Thryonomyidae > Thryonomys > Thryonomys swinderianus. Next base: position 30,944 of record PVIC010004708.1, on the reverse strand, counting down.
AAGAAGCACAGATGAGTATGCACAATTATGTATCATGTGATCTCAGTATGTAAGCAAAGATCTTGGACATTTGCTCATTTTTATAATGAACCAGTCAGAAAATTTGGTTTTCAATTTGAACTAGTGTGGATCACATGTCTCTATTTTCCAGCTACCCAGTTGGAATGATGTGTTGAATGACTTGTTCTTTGAGACCAAGTAGACTCGGGAGAGGATGATTCCCAAAACTGATAGGTATTAATAAGACAAGCTTAATGATGGTGTTGTGAATTTAGTGAAGCATGCTTGGCAAATAAAAGCAATGTTCCACTCTCCATCAGTACTTCACTCTAAAGTCTCTGTCTCCTTCTCTCATCACTTGCCTACAAGAGGATAGATTTGTGTTCTGCATGGACTGTTACCCCCTCACCCTTTGAGACAGGGTCTCACTTTGTAGTTCAGGCTGGCCCTGAGTTCACTATATAGACCAGGGAAGCCTTGAACTGAGAAACCCTCCTGTCTCTCCCTCACTAGTGCTGGGATTACACTCGTGAGCCACCACATCTGGTATTACGGTATGTGGTACTGATTGCTGGTGGGCGTGAGGCATCATGCCCGGTATTGTTGTATGTTGTTACCAGGGATCAAAGTCAGCACCTTGCTCTTGCTAGGCAGGCACTGGAACCACTGAGCTAAATCTCCAGCCTGCCAGGGCCCTTTTGGGACTGGGATGCTGGCTGAAATAAAGGCTGACTGGTCTCCCTGTAAGACTCAAGAGGACAATGACAAGATGGAAGAGAGGGCTAAGTGGTATCATCAGGTAGAGTAACCAGTGTTACTAAAGAAAGAGTACCAGATTGAATTGGCAGGTAAAACATGAGACTTGCAATCAAACCCAATTTCCAGACAGTTCTACTGGAAGGATATGTCTTTATTATTTTTCTAAAATTCAAAGTTAATAGGCCTCTTGAGTTTATACTTGCTAGTTCAGAGAATTCTAGTTACAGCTTTTCCACATACCTCCAGGGAAAAGACAAAATAGTAGGTTTATGTTGGAAATGTGATATAATTGATGTTTTTGTTTTGTGGTAGCGCAGATCAAACTCATGACCTCATACTTGCAAGATAGGAGTGGTACCAGTGAGCTAAATCCCTGGACCTAGAATCTGTGTTTTTAATCCATAGGGCATGTTCATTTTCAGGTCAGATGAATGTCAGGAGTTTTTATCCAAGCAACTAGATCACAACTAGGATATTCATATGAATTATTGAACAGGGACCTTTTATTTCAGGGAAAATAATGATAGTGTTACTAAATTACCTAAAATATAATGCCTACTATAGGGATTTTCTCAGCCATTGGGGATACCACTCCATTACCTTTCTCTTGCTCATAAGAATGAGATAAATACATATTTATGATTTTTTGCCACCAAGTGTCAGAACTTATTTCATAATGACCTTTACAAAATTCAGAATCAGGCATATTCAGAGACTGGCGCATGGCAAAGTGGTTCAAGAAAACATTTAATATCAGCAGAAATACTGTGCCTCCTGGCCAGGGATCTCTATTCCTTCTTTCTTGCCACAATTTACATGCCTTAAAGCTATTTCTATTCCTGATACCAGTGAGAACTCAGTTGCTGCTTCAAAGAAATTATAAAACAAAGTCTTGCTATTAAGTTCTAGTTCTATTGGGCCTGACAGGTTATAGGAACATCCCACTTAACCCAATTTAAACACACTAAGAAAAATTTGACATTACAGAAAATAAAAATGAAGAAAAGAGAAATCTAATGTTGTGAACACGCAAATGCATGTACAATGTATTGAAAAATGTCAAGGGGAGAACGCAGGAGGAGCCGAGACAGAGGAAGGAAGACAGGACCTCCTGTCTTCTACCTGGCCCTTTTCACTAGTTTTTCTCCATTTTTACTACATTGATGCTGAACAGAGATAAATATGGTAATAATCAGTGGCAATATTGTTCTTCATATCTGTACACAGGATTGTACTATGTTGCAAACTGTACTGTTAAAACAATTTTTATTTTGTGAAAAATAAATATTTTCCTTCAAATTATTTCTGACACCTCAGATTTTGTTGTCATCACTCAGGTACTCTCTTTCAGGGTGTTCTGCATGATTTAATTTGTTCCTTGGTTCACTTTCAGTCTCCAGTAAATCCTTAGTAAAATGTGCTACCACATAAATACTCCAGTAAGATTTATTTTGCTTGGTATGAAAACATCATTTTTTAAGGTAGAATTAAACTATCCCCAAGTATTATGAATAATCACATTTACATTCTTTCTTCATCATTTACTTCATTTTTGTCATAATTTATAGGCCTCCACACAGGAAATGAGACACTGAGAGTAAACACTTCATTAAGATTCATTAGCACTAAATGAGCAGGGCTCGGTGCACAGTGCAGAGATGTAACTGCCAGGAGAAAATAAATAAATAAAATAAAATAAAGCCTTTTACATTTCTCTCTGGTTATGGGATCTGTCTTGTTTTTCTTTGTATAATGATCAAAATTAAAGCTTAAGCAAACTACTTTAACACTAATAAAACATAATAAAATAAAGAATCAATATAACTACTTCTGAGCAATCAGGATTTTGGAATACCATACCTCTCCAAATTTCATTTCTTGCATTTTACTTAAATGTGAGATTCTTGTCACAAACTATTTTTGCCTTGGAAATGAATTCTATCTGAATAATTTCACTAATTTTCACACATGTTATAAATACATTAGAAGATTTAATATTAATTTGGCCATTGAGTGGCTCATGTTTTTCAAATGCTATCCCTCATGTTTCCACTTCATTTTACTGCAGTGAACTTCTGATGATTTCCTTCCAAAATGGCTTGTTGGTGACACTATCATTTTTTTAATTAATTGATTTTATTAGTACAATTTATAAACACATCATGATCAAAATCAAAATCTACAATGAAAATTTGGTGACACGACTTAATGCTCATTTTTCCCACTCCCTTGCCCACTCTAAAACCCCTGCCCTATATATACATAAGATTTGTTCCCTTTATTTTTTAATCATCACATTTTTTCCTCACGTAATATACCCCTACCTACCTTTACCTTTTGAATATTTTGTTTCACAGTATATATCTTATTTTCTAAAACTCATTTATATCTTCTGTTTCTCATGCCAGAGAAAAGATATGATATTTACATATCTGTGCCCTATTTATTTCACTTATGAATATGTCCCTAAGGTTCATTTGAGTATAAATGACTCAGTCTCATCATTCTTCATGACAGAGTAAGATTCCATTTTATAAAAGAACCACATCTTCTTTATCCAGTCTAGAGTTAATAGGGATTTGGGTTGTTGCCAAAGTTTAGCTATTCACAAACTTATTTGCTATGAACATGGGTGCACATATGTCATTGTAATATGAATCATTTCATTCTTTCATGTACATATCTAACAGGGGAATATCAGGGACAAATGGGATCTCTAATCCAAGTTTTTTGAGGAATCTCACACTGATCTCCACAGTGGTTGTACCAGTCTACATTCCCACCATGAGTGGAGACGGAGATATATCCAGCTTTAGTCTTTAGCAGGTTAAAGCCCAGGTTTTTCAGCAACATTTATTAAAGAGGTTATCTTTCTTCCACTGAGGATATTTGGTTCCTTTGGCAGCGATGAGGTGGCTTAGTGTATCTGAAATTGATTTTGATCTTCTAGTATATTCCACTGGTCCTCGGGTCTCTTACTTTGCCAGTAGCATGTGTTTTGTTTTGTTTTGTTTTGTTTTGTTTTGTTTTGTTTTGTTTTGTTTTGTTTTGATTTAACACAGTAGCTTTGTAGTATAGTTTTAAATTAGGGAATGTGATACTCCCTACCATGTCCTTGTTGCTTAGAATTGCTTTTGCTATTCTAGATCTCTTGTAGTTCCAGATGGCGTTTTGGATTATTTTCTCTAGATCTGTGAAATATACTCTTGGGATTTCAATCAGTATTGCACTGAATCTATAAAAAAATTTGTGGGAGTAGCATTATTTTGTACAATATTAGTTCTTCCTATGCAGGAACAAGGAATGTCTTTCCATTTTTCTGCTATTCTTTTCAATCTCCTTTTTCAGAGTGTTGTAGTTTTCAGAGTGGAGGGATGTCACCTCGTTGGTTAGATTGATTCCTAGATATTTCATTTTTTGGATGCTATTGTGAACAGGAATGGCTTCCCAATTTCTTTCTCAGTGAATCTGTTATTTGTCTATAAAAAAAAGCTACTGATTTTTGAGCCTTGACCTTGTATCTGGCTACATTACTAAATTTGCCAATTAAATCTAACAGTCTCTTGGTTGAGTTTTTAGGATCTTCTCTATAATCATGTCATCAGCAAATAATGACAGTTCAACTTCTTCCTTTCCTATCTTTATTAGTTTTCTTTCTATTGTCTAATTGCTGTGGTTAATGTTTCCAGCACTATATTGAACAAGAGTGGTGAGAGTGAACATCCTTGTCTTTTTCCTGATTTTAATATGAACGTTTTCAGTTTTTGACCATTGGGGAGGATGGTGGCAGTTACTTTCCCCTAAGTAGCTTTTATTAAGTTGAGATAAAGTCCATCTATTCCAATTTGCTGTAGGGTTTTGATCATATATGGGTGTTGGATTTTGTTGAATGCTTTTTCTGCATCTATTTATATAACCACATGGTTTTTTTCCTTGAGTCTGTTAATATAGTGTATTATATGGATTGATTTATGCATGTTGAACCATTCTTTGATCTCAGGGATGAATCCAATTCGGTCAGGGTGTGTGATCTTCTTGAAGATTCTCTGTATTCTGTTTGCCAGTTATATTATTGAGGATTTTTACATCAATATTCACTAGGGAGGGTCAGAGATTTAGCTCAGTAGTTCCAGTGCCTGCCTAGTAAGTGTAAGGTCCCTAGTTCAATCCCTTGTAACCACAACAATACCAGACATGCTGACTTACACCCAACTGCAATTAGTACCACATACCACAATGCCAGACATAGTGGCTCATGCCTGTAATTCCACCACTGGAGAGGCAGAGGCATGAAGATTGCTGAGTTTTATATATATATATATATATATATATATATATATATATACACACACACATACACACACACATATATATACATATATATATGCACATATATATATTTACATATATGTATTAGGGAGATTGTTCTGTTGTTTTCTTTTTTTGGGGTTAGGTCTTTTTGTTCTTTTGGAATAGGTGTGATGGTTGCTTCCAGTAATGAATTTGGGAGTTTTCCTTCCCTTTTGATTTCATTAAAGAATCTGAGAAGTAGTGGTGTTAACTTTTCTTTGAAAATGTTGTAGAATTCAGCAGTAAAGTCATTAGGACTGGGGTTTTATTTGTTGGTAGGTTTTTTATTACATTTCCTATTTCACAGATTAATATTGGTTTGTTCAGCATTTTTATATTTTCTTCATTCAACTTTGGAAGTTCCTATGTAGCTAGGAATTTAACCAATTCTACATTTTCAAACTTATTGGAGTATAAATTTTCAAAGTAGGTGTTTTATTACCCCCTTGACTTCTGCTGGGTCTGTGGTGATTTCCTCGTTTTCATTCCTAATAACATGGATTTGAGCTTTTCTCTTTCATTTGTGTGATAAGGTTGGCTAACGGTCTGTCAATTTTTTTAGCCCTTCAAAGAACCAACTCTTTGATTCGTTGATTTTTTGTATCATTCTCTTAGTCTCCAGTGCACTGATTTCTGCAGTGAAACTCTGGTCCTTATAATCTCCTCCTTAGTATGAGCTTTGGGTTTGTCTTGCTCCTCTTCTTCTGGTAGTTTGAGGTTCAGCATTAGATTGTTTATTTGCGTTTGCTCTGTTTTCCTGGTGTAGACATTCAATGCTATGAATTTGCCTCATAGAACTGCTTTCATTGTGTCCCGTAAATTCTTGTGTGTTTTACTGGAGTTATCATTTAATTGAAGAAACTCTTTAATTTCTTCTTTGACCCTTTGGTTTTTCAACAGAGTGTTGTTCAATTCCCATGTATTTGTGAGGATCTTGGAATTTCTTTTGCTATTGAGCTCCAATTTCAAGCCAGTATGGTCCGCCAGCATATAAAGAATAACTTCATTTCCTTTGTATTCACTTAATTATGTTCTATGAACAAGCATGTGATATATTTTAAAGAATGAGTTATGAGCACCAGAGAAGAATGTGTATTCTGACTTTGTGGGGCGAAATACTCTATAGGCATCAATTAAATCCATTTGCGCAGAAGTTAGGTTTAGCTTAAATATTTCCTTATTGATTTTTTTGTCCAGTAAATCTATTTGTGGCAATGAGGTATTGAAGTCCCCTCCTACTATTGTATTAGTGGTTATCTGCTTGTCCATATCCATTGATATTTGCTTCATATTGTTGAGTGCATAAGAATTTGTTGCTATAACTATTATAAATGTCATTTCTTTCTCTTGGATTGTTCCCTTTGTGAGAATGTAGTGTCCTTCTTTGTTTCTTTTACTCAGTTTGGGTTTACGTCTATTTTACCTACAAAGAGGATAGCCGCTTCTGTTTTTTTGCAGTTTCTTATTGCATGGAGAATTGTTTTCCACCCTTTTACTTTCAGTCTATGGCTTTCTTTTTTAACTATGTGTGTTTCTTGTATGCAGTAAATTATAGGATATTGCTTCTTAATCCATTCCACCAGTCTGTGTCTTTTTATTGGTGTACTGAGGCCACTGACATTAAAGGTTATGACTAATACGGACTGATTATGACCTGTCATTGTGTTTTCCTTTTCTTGGCTCTTTTATTTTTTGGCTTTTACCCTTTTCCATTCAGTTTTTTGTTTTGCCCAATGGATTTACTCTGCTGGGTCTCATGGGTTTGTGACTTTCATTGTTTTTTGTTGTTGTTTGTTTGTTTGTTTGTTTTTGGTTTTGCTTTTTTTCTCCCCCAAGATATTCTTTAGAATTTTTTGGAGTGCAGCCTTTGTATTTGTGAAGTTTTTCAGGTGTTCTTTGTCATGGAAGTATTTTACTTCCCCATGTATTTTGAAAGATAATTTTGCAAGATACATCAATCTAGGTTGGATTTTTTTTTCCTGTAATACTTGAAATGCTTCACTCTAGGTTCACTTATCATTGAGTGTTTGCATTGAAAAGTTTACTGTGATCCTGATGGGTTTCCCTTGGTATGTGTTTTCTTTTTCTTTCTCTTTTCTAACTGCTTTCAGTATTTATTTTTTTATTCTAGTTGGGTATCTGGAACCTTTATAATTATATGCCTAAACGTAGATTATTTTATTATCATGGCCATTAGGAGTCCTGTTTCCCTCATTTATCTGTTCCTCCAATTCTCTGGGTTTTTTTCTGTGAAGTTTTCTGCCACTATGTATTTAAACAGATTTTTATGTCTTTCACACTGTCTGCTGCTTCCTCTGTGGTTCAGATCAGAAATGTCATTCTTCCTTGAGTCATCTAAGAGCTGTTGGATTGACTTTTTATGGTCTTTTGCCACTTTCCATAAATTATTCCTTTCTATTTCATTGGCTGTAATCCATTCTCTAGATCTGAAATTTGGTCTTCACTTTCACTCATCCTATTTCACATTGTTCTCCATTTTGAGCTCATGGAACTCTGCTTGAAGCTGTTTAAAAGGTTGCGTTGCTTTGGCTATCTCAGATTATCTGGTGTTCTTGATCTGTTCTTTAATCATATCATTCACTTTGGACAGTATCTCTGTTTTCATCTCAGAGATCTGTTCTGATTTCCATTTTAGTAGATCTGTTTTTGGTACCATCTCAGAGAGTCCTGGTGATTGAGCTTCAGTTTGCTCCATTTCCCTTTTCCCTGAATTTTCCTGTGGTGGTGATCTTTGTATCTGGGTTTTTGAATTTTTTCTCATTTCAACTTCCTTATCATTGCTTATATTGGTTAAATTTCTTGCCTGCTGTCCGAGCAATGTTCGTTGCAAGTCTCTTTCTTTCTAGTATTCGGAATCCTTAAGAGATGATTAATTCCTGGCTTGCAATGGGCCTTCATTTTGTAATGACCCTTAAGTATTCCCAGTTCACTGGCTGTGGTCAGCAGGATTCCTTCACTCTTTCAGCGAGTGATGTTTCAAGGTAGTGCACTAAGCAGAGGACCTCACTGAGGGCCTCTGTCTAGGTTCCAGCACCACCGTTGCACTTATTCAGAGTCCACAGAGAAGCAGGTGATGTCTCTGGAGACTCTACCCGATGCAACAGCCATGTTCAGTTTGGTGCACAAGGAAATGGAGATTCCAAGGCCTTCTGTGGGCCTGAGGGGTGGTTGATGGTGCCGGGGCCTTCTCGCCAGGATCCACCACACCACCCTGCTCTACCCCACTCACTCAGTCTCGCTTTCAGCACAGTTCAGGTGGCAGAAAAGTTGCAGGACTGAGTGGCACCAAAGGCATGGGAGAACCCCCTCTTCGGCACCTGCTGTGCGACTCTGCCTGGCTGCAGTTGCCCAGTCTGTTTCCCCAGGCCTCTGGCGCAGTCCGTGATTCAGGGACATGCAGGGCCAAGCAGTGGCAACAATGTCGGGGGTGAGCTTTCCTGCCAACCCCAGCCACACGGCCACTCTTTTAAGTTTTTACACGTACTATAATGACGTTGTTCTCTCTGTAAATAATTTTGAGGTCTAAAAATGTTTAACTGCAAAGAAATTCATTTCCAAAATTAACAAAGTCACTTTTTATCAATAGCTAGATTTTCAAGTGGCAAATTTGATGCTAGCAGTTATCATTTTTTAATTGAATTCTTTATTGGTACATTTTATAGACAGCTCACATTCACACTTAACACTGGGGAATTTGTACCAGTATATGACAAGAGTTAATTCTCATTTTTACCCATATCCCTACCCACCCCACAATCCCTCACCCCTATATACATGTTCTTTCTTTTTCTTTCCAAATCATATTTATTCTTTCCCCTACCACATTCCCTTTGAATGTTTCCTATTTCACAAAATCTATTATATATTCTAGAACTCATTTATATCTACAGGTTCTCATACCAGAGAAAAGATATGGTATTTACATATCTATGATCTATTTATTTCACTTATTAGCATGTCCTCAAGTTGTGTCCATTTGCCCATAAATGAATGAAACTTGTCATTCTTTATGGAGAAGCCATACTCCATTTTTTAAAAAAGCACATCTTCTTTATCCAGTCTCCAGCTGATGGGCATCTGGGCTGTTTCCAAATTCTAATTTTTTGAGCTTGGAAATAATATATATTTGGTAGGGATTTTTTTTTTTTTGAGATAGTGTCTCACCTTGTAGTTCAGGCTGACCCTGAGCCCACTATGTAGCCCAGGCAAGCCTCAAACTCAGCGATCCTCCTGCCTCTGCCTCCCAAGTGCTGGATGACAGGTGTGAGCCACCACACCTGTTATTGTTGTATGTGGTTACCGGGAATCAAACCAGGGACCTTGCACTTGTCATGCAGGCATTGGAACCACTAGGTAAATCTCTGGGTCTGAAATCTTTTTCTATATGGATGTATAACTGTTTTTTCATTTTTTCCATGAATCCTGTTCTTTCTCTCAAGCATTGGTTCTGTTTGTAAGTTGTAGGAAATTTCACTGCCTCTTTCTTACAGTATGCTGATTCTCTTCTCAGCTGTGCCCTTTGAAAGTGCTCTAACTGCCGAGTGTGCACCAGGAGGACAGAGTGACTCAACAGTGAGCTCTTCCCTGAGAATGATGGAGTAAAAACCTGGCCAGAAGTTGGGGAAGTACATAGCTGCTGATAGAACAAAATTTATGTGGACTATAAAAGATTTCATTACTAGTTAATGTTATTCCCTATTTTCCTGTGTATTACTTCACAGTTTAATGAATTTTCTTACCTGTTTCTATTAAGTTCCTCAAACTTAGACCTACTGTGAAGGTGTCTCATTCTGCCATAGCTTCTAATTTTACCCAAAAATATTTTGAGAACCTCAAGTACTAGCTCTACAGTCCACCACTTGTGTACACACAGACAGGAAAGAGCATGGCTGACTCAGTTGTTTGGCAAAAATTCTTTACATGATTACCCTGCACCTGTACTCCCAGATTTTCTCCATCACACTCTTTAACAACTGTTTGTAGTTACTTGAAGGCTTGTAAATTTTTTCTGACAATGGGCATTATCTCTACAGTGACCCTTCTTTTTTGGTGCTAGGCTTTTTTTTTTTTTTTTTAATACTTTGGTTTTCTATTCAGCCAGTCTTCTCTGATTCCTATTGGTCAGACATCCCTTCAGATGTGCTCATAAATCTCCCTTTCTACCTTTTTCCCTCCCTCCTCTCTTTCTCTTCCTTTCTTCCTTTCTCCTTCTTTCTTTCCTTCTTTCTTTTCCTCCTTGTTCCTTTCCTCCTCCTCTTTCCTATTATATACCAGACTTCTTATGGATTTATATATAAATTTTGGCTTTTCTGTGTTATCTTTTTAAAAAATAACATCTTGAAAGAAGGGGAAGTCGATCATTATGCTCACTTGACCATGTGAACGAATGAGGTCGACAGAACCTCTGGATTGGTTCAATCTACTCTCGCCTATAACCCCTTATCCTTCACCCATTTTAAGGGTTGAAATTGTACATCTAATAACTTAAAGCTGTCAGCCTTCTTCGCAATTGAAAGTGACTCTGTGACTCAGTTGTGGACAATAACATGAAAGGAAAATCACTGGGGAGAATTTTCTTTCATGAATAGAAAGTGAAAGCCTTTTGGTGTTTTTGTGCCCTTCCTTCCTTTACATTTTCTTTTGAAATACTTTCGTCTGGTAACCTGCAGAGAACAAGCAAAAATCTAAGCTAACATTTTCAGGTTGAGCATAAATAAATGGCCTCAGTCTCCCATGGTATAGATGAAGAGCTGAACCAACATCAACAATATTTCAAGTTTTTATTTTCACTTTTTCCTCAGAAGGAGCCCTCTTATTTTCCTTAACTATACTCTTAGAGCAATTTTCTTTCTCCTATTTAAAGTCTAAGGTAGTCAGGACTTCTTTCTGTGTCAGGATGGTGCAGCCTGCTAGAACAGCAAACAGGGCTAATACCCTTTAGTGAATTAGTAAACCACTTAATTTATTAATTCCTCAAGATTTTATGGCAATGGAATTTGTCATTGAAATGGATCTTATTAACTAACACTGATGATCAATAATACATTATTGAAGTAATATTATTAACATAATATTAAGATGAAAGTATTCCCTAAATAGGTCTGCAGATTCAGTGCAATCTCCACTTAAATCCTTTCCAACTTCTTCACAGAAATGGATAAGCTGATTAAAACTGAAATTAAAATGCAACAGACCAAGAATAGCCAAAACAAATAGGAAAGAAATGACAGCATTGGAAGGATTATGTTTTCTGATTTGAAAACTTACTACATAACTACATTAATGAAGGCAAAGTGTTATTGGCAGAAGGAGAAATACATAGATTCATTATTAATAGCACCATGACATTTGTTTAAGGGAACTGGAATCCATTGATATATTTAAATGCAAACAATGCTTTAATTCTTAGTATCCAGAATTTATTTGATAATACTCAGAATGACCTTGGAGTCATGGCCACATTATTTTTTCATTGCCAAAGCTGAGCTCCTGCCTCATCATATTGTCAAGCAGATATCCAGAGATACAAAAAGTGTACAATTCAAAACTGTAAGCCTGAGTTCTCTCTGGAAGCTTTTCATGAAAGTTAGAATGTCAGCATTGCAACATGACAAACACTGAATAAAAAATGTAAATAAAAGTGCTGAGCTGGAAAGTTGTTTTCAGACTCCGTTTTAGGAGCAAGGATTGTAGACAGACAGCAAGGGGAGATTGCAGTATTATTGCCAAGAAGAAGACTGCAATGAAAGTTCAACTTGAAAAATATTAAAATTCTGTTCAGATTATGTTTGGTGGAAAATACAATAACAAAAAGGCTGAGGTCAGAATGTAGGAAATGACACCTTTAGTTGGAAGAGTTATTCAATTTAGATAAACTTCCAGCAGTGAGGGTTTAAAACTACATTGGTCCTGGGGCCAGAGATTTATCTCAGTGGTTTGGATGCCTGCCTCGCAAGCACAAGGTCCTGAGTTCGATCCCTGGTAACCACATACAATGCTGGGTGTGGTGACTCATGCCCACCAGCAATCAATACGACATACCACAATGCCATGGTGGCTCACGCCTATAATCCCAGCACTCGGGAGGCAGAGACAGGAGGATTGCTGAGTTAGAGGCTTGCCTGGGCTACATAGTGAGCTCAGGGCCAGCCTGAACTACAAAGCAAGACCCTGTCTCAAAAAAACAAAACAAAACAAAAACTATATTGGTCGGGTGGGCGTGGTGGCTCACGCCTGTAACCCCAGCACTCATGGGGCAGAAACAGGAGGATTGCTGAGTTCCAGGCTTTCCTGGCCTACATAGTGAGCTCACGGCCAGCCTGAACTACAAAGCAAGACCCTGTCTCAAATACACTAAAATAAAAAACTATATTGGTGATACAGTTCATGTCAGGATGTTGGAAAGCCTTCTGCTGGAGGTTTGACGGTATGAGTCTTCAATGTACCCCTTGTACAGGGTAAACAACCCATGTTCACATGATAAATGGCTTTGCCTAGGGAGAAGATTCACAGAGAACTTCAAACCAGTAGCTCCAAAATAACATACAGAGCTCACACTGATAGTATTTAGTGATGTACACATTATCCAAGTTGAATAATCAGAATGGAGTTGTGTGGCTGTATTCCATCTCCTTATGTAAGAGTTCTACGATTTATATCAGGAAGGCATCATCATTCTTTTAGAATTTGTCTACATACTTCTAGAAGACAATGCATGGCAGAAGCATGGTAGCAACCCTACCTTCAGGAAAGCTCCATGCACACGCTCCCTTCACACCCCACTAGTGAAGCATGAACGAAAACCAGCCATTATGTTTCCGTTCTTGTTCTTGAAAAATGTGTTTGATTCCTGCTTAACCACCTTGTTTGAATTGTAGGGGGAAGAAATGTTCTGACGATAGTACCAACCACAGCAAAGATAACTACAAGGCTTCTTAACTCAGATCCATACTCTGCCATTTTTGGTGATTTCCATACTTCTGGCTTGAGCAGAAAAGGAAAAAGAGGCTTCCTCACTTCTGTTTCAAAATCTTGGGTGATCACAGACCAGAGCAGCTTGGGTCACATGCGCACCCCGTTAACTGCTGCTCCTGGCCTTTACACAGGACACGCGGGCCGGAAAAGTTAGGGGCAAAGCAAACCGTGCAGGCAAAGGGACAAGCTTTCTGTGATCATCGTAACCCTTTAGATGGACCCTGTGGGAGAATAGCAATGCATAAATACTGCATATGTTACATGACATCATATGCACTGTATTTTAATCTTAAAACGAGGCCGGCTACTACTGTGAAAACTGAGTTGTTTTTTTGAAATTGGTACATTTCAGATTGTTTAAAATAGAATAGTCATACTTCCACCACTAGATGGCAGTCGAGTACAGTTGGCGATCAAAATGCTGTCTAGAGTTTCTAAAATGGAGCATAAAACAGTTGTTTTTTTCTAGTGACCTTCAATAAGCCAGTTATTTAAAAGGAGTTCTGGCTATACATTGAAACAGTATCACGTATCTCTCTTTACACTGATTTCTCAAAGTAACTGACTACAAAACATGCGTACTAACTACCTAAATTTATGGTGTGGTTTTGTTTTGTTTTGTTTTGTTTTTGGCTTTTGTTTTTTTTTAATATAATGCAGTGCTGGTAATGTATGATTTATGATCATGATGTCCACTTATTTCAACTGTGCAAGTCAGTGTTTTTTTAAAATATATTCAGAGTAGTGAAGCCTTCATTACAATATAATTTGGGGATATTTTCCACATCCCCAGAAGAATTCTTTCCTGGTTAACTTTCCCTCCACATTCTCTGCTCCGATCCTCAGCAGCCACCCCTCATGTTTTTGAGACTTTTGAACTCTTAACAGTGGCCTCGGTTTTCACCAGAGTCCGTGGAGTGAGAGTCTCGTCAGAAGATCCGCCTGGGGCTGTATTTTCTCACAGAACGACATGGTGAGTGTGAGCGCCCTCCCTTGCTCAGTCATTCCTTCGCCCACTTAGCTTTTTGCACACTTTCAGTACACACACAGGAGGACTCTGTTGATTCTTTGCCAGCCTCGCAGCATTTGTGCCTCTTTAGAGCTCAGTATGAGTGCTTTTGAGTTGTGCTGAGAGGAAAGTAAGGTTCTGGCATCCCAGTTGCCCTAAATCGTGTATTCCAGAAGGGTAGAGTTCACTGTAAGTCCACACCTCAAATAGTAATGCCAGTAAGGATGATGGTTGCTGAAAGCACGCTTTGACATTCCTGCCGGGGTTCTGAGAACTTACCATGTATTACTGCATTTCAGTGTAGCCATATTTTAAAAGCATATTAATGTTAAATTCAGAAAGCTTCTTTGAATGAGATAAAGAATATGAAATGAGTGTTGAAGTCTCTAGTGGAACGTGGTATATCACACTATTATGCTACATCATTTATGGTCCTCTAAAATTTTATAGATGATAAGGCTGAACCCAGTTTATACAACTAAAAACTTGATCGTCCTCTTTCAGACTCAGCTGACATCCTGAGCATCACAGTACAAACTTGTGTAAATTTCTGGGCTGGACAAGATGTGGGTTTTATTCACTAGCAATATCAACACTGTTTTAAATGATGTATCATAAGAACTTGATACTTGTTTTTAGATTTATGTATGTTGAACTTGCATCCCTGGGATGAATACAACTTGGTCAGGGTGTATGATCTTCTTGATAATTCTCTGTATTCTATTTGCTAGTATCTTGTGGAGAAGGATTTTTGCATCAGTGTTTATTAGGGAGATTGGCCTATAGTTCTCTTTTTGGGTTGGGTGTTTTTCTCCTTTTGGAATCAAGGAAATGGTTGCTTCAAGGAATGAATTTGGGCATACTGCTTCCCTTCCAATTTCATTAAAGAGTTTGAGAAGTAGTGCTATTAACTCTTCTTTGAAAGTTTTGTAGAATTCAGGGGTAAAGCCATCAGGACCAGGACTTTTCTTTGTTGGTAGATTTTCTATTACAAGTTCAATTTCATAAATTGTTATTGGGGTATTTAACATTTTTATATGCTCTTCATTCAGCTTTGGAAGCTCACATGTGTCTAGGAATCTTTCCATTTCTTCCACATTTTCCATCTTATTGGAATAAAAATTTTCAAAGTACATGTTATTATCCTCTGGACTTCCATTGGATTAGTGGTGATTTTCTCTTCTTCATTCCTAATAGCATGGATTTGAGCCTTTTCCTTCCTTTGTTTGATAAGGTTGGCTGGGGGGGGGGGTCTGCCAATTTTGTTAGTCTTTCCAAAGAACCAACTCTTGGATTCATTGATTTTTTTGTACGGCTTACTTAGTCTCCATTGAATTAATTTCTTCCCTGATCTTTATAATTTCCTCTCTAGTATGAGCTTTGGGTTTGTTTTTCTCCTCTTTTTCTAATAGCTTGAGGTCTTAGTATTAGTATTAGTATTAGGTCTTTTATTTGAGCTTGCTCTATTTTCCTGGTGTGGGCATTTACTGCTCTGAATTTACCTCATAGAACTGCTATCATTGTATCACATAGATTCCTGTAAACTATATTGGGATTATCATTTAATTATAAAAACTGTTCAATTTCTTTCCTGATTTGTTCTGTGACCCATTGGTTGGTCAGCAGAGCATTATTCAATTTCTGTGTTTTTGTGGCTGTCTTGGGATTTCTTTTGTTATTCAGCTCTAATTAGGCTCTAACAAGGCATCATGGTCTGACCGTACACAGGGGATAACTTCAATTCCTTTGCACTTACTTAAACATGGTCTATGAACTAGTATGTGGTCTATTGTGGAGAATGACCCATGGGCAACTGAGAAGAATGTGTATTCTGATTTTGTTGGTTGAAATACTCTGTAGGCACCTATTAAATCCATTTTTTAAAAGGTTTGGTTCCAGTATTTCATTATTGATTTTTTTGTCCAGTTGATCTGTCTAGTTGTGACAATGGGGTATTGAAGTCTCCAACTACTATTGTATTAGTGCTTAGCAGAGTTTTCATATCTGTTAATATTTGTTTTATGTAGTTGGATTCATTGGAATTTGCTGCATAAATATTTATGAATGTTATCTCTCTCCTCTCTCTCTCTCTCTCTCTCTCCCCCCCCCTTGGATTATTCCCTGTACAAGGATGTAGTGCCCTTCTTTGTTTGTCTTAATCAATTTTGGCTTGAAATCTATTTTGTCTGTAAATAGGATAGCCACTCTTGCTTTTTTGCACTTTCCTGTCACATGGATAATTGTATTCCATTCTTTTATTTTCAGTCTGTGGTTTCTTACTGAATTAGGTCCGTTTCTTGTATGCAGCATATTGTAGGATCTTGTTTCTTAATCCATTCTGTCAGTCTGTGTCTTTTAATTGTCCCATTGAGGCCATTAACATTAATAGTTATGACTGATGTGGCCTGATTTATAATGTCATGGTGTTTTCCTGTTCTTGGCTCTTTTATTCTTTGCTTTCCCCTTTCCACTCAGTTTCTTGTCTTGCTCAGTGAATTCACTCTGCTAGGTCTCATGAGTTTGTGACCTTCATTGTTTTTCTCCAAGATGTTCTTTTAAATGTTTTGGAGCCCAGGTTTTGTCATTGAGAAATTCTTCAGGTGTTCTTTGTCATGGAAGTATCTTATTTCTCCATTGATTTTGAAAGATAGTTGTGCAGGATACATCAATCTAGGGTGTAAGTTGTTTTCCTGCGATGCTTGAAACACTTCCCTCCAGGCTGTCCTTGCATTGAGCATTTGCATTGAAAAGTGTGCTGTGATCCTGATGGGCTTCCTTTGTATTTTTTTTTTTCTTTTCCCTAGCTGCCTTCAGTATTTCATTCTTTTACTGGATATCTGGAACCTTGAGAATTATATGCCTGGGTGTAGATCTTTTAACATCATGGGCTTTTGGAGTCCCATATGCCTTGTTTATCTATATGTCCAATTCTTTTCCTTTTCCTGTGAAGTTTTCTGCCATTATATCTGTAAACAGTTTTTTGATGTCTTTTGCAGTCTCCTGCTTCTTCACTGACTCTAGTAAGCCTTATGTTATCCTTCTTTGAGTCATCTAGGAGCTGTTGGATTGATTTCTCATACTTCTAGATATATTTGTGAACTCCCACTGTATGCCATTTTCCATAAGTTATTCCTTTCCTGTTCATTGGCTGTGAGCCTATCTTCTAGGTCTGAAATTCAGTGTTCTGCTTCACTCATCCTACTTCACAAACTTTCATTCTTTTTTTTTTTTTGATCACCTGGACCTCTGCTTGAAGCTTTTTATAATGTTCCATTGCTTTTGTTACCTGAGCTTCTATGATGCTCCTGATCTCTTCTTTAATGAAGTCTTTCACTGTGAACAGCATCCTTGTCTTCATCTCAGAGATCAGTTTGATTTCCATTTTAGTAGATCTTTTCTTACCAGTTCAGAGAGTCCTGGAGACTGAGCTTCATTTTGCTCCATTTCCCTTTTCCCTGAATTCCTCTGTGGTGGTGATCTTTGTGTCTGGGTTCGTGTATTTTTTCTCATATCTGTTGTGCTGGAGAAGACTGTAAATCACTGTACAACCTAAGTGGTGCTTACTGACTCATGCAAATAGGAATGGAGCTTCCACGAGGCTTCTGGCCTGAGTCCAATGGCAGGTAGGCTAGAATCGCTGGGGTGGATGGATGTCCCTGGGTCAGCTGGCCTGGGTCTGGTGGCAGACAGATTGCTTGCAGGTGGCGGAAGTCACTCCTGTTTTTAGAATATATGCATATTTCTCTTTTATTAACATTGCCTTTTGAAAACTGTTACTCAGTTTTCATATCTTTTATATTTCATAGCACATTTTAAAGACATATTTGAAAGGAATGTGTCTAAAAATGCGGCTGATGTAAATGAAAATCTTCACTTATGATTAAATTCTCTAAAAAAGCTACACTTTTTAAATGTCAAAATAAGTTGAATTGCAAAACATGGTCTGTACCAAATTGATAGGGGCTCTAAATTTACTTCTGAGATATTCAGGTATACACTAGAGTGCAAAACCAATAGAAGATGGAGAATGCAAAATGTGACAGTTCTGAGTGAATCAGGATGAGAGAGGGGAGACAGAGGCAGAAAAGAGAATGTGAGTTATGAACAGGGCTTACAGAGTCTTTCTGGGGAAAATGGCCCCTGAACAGTTTTGCTGGGCAGATGAGTGAATTAAAGGACACAGAGATATTTGAAGGTCCCTTGGGCAGAAGCAAAGTACCTGTGAAGACAGAAGCACGTGGAGGGGACAGTGGCTGCCACAGAGTGGATGGCACCAGAAATGGAAATGAGGTTGGGGAGGGAGGAGAATCCAGGTCATGTAAGGCTTTTCATGTTATGTTTTTAGCACCAAAGAGAATTCATCAAAAGACTTCAATCAAGGAAATATGTCATCAAATGCATTTTTTCAGAAAGGCTGTACTGTGGACTCAAGGTGTTCATAAAATTCCTATGCTGGAGTCTAAGGAAATGAAGCTTTTGGAGGCACTTAGGTCATCAGGGGCTGAGGCCTCATAAATGGCACTCACGCCCTCGTAGGAGACTGAGACGCTCTCTCAGGGGTCTCTGTGGTGCATGAAGACATCAACAGAAGTTGGCTGTGTGGAGCCCAGAAAAGCCCAGTCCCCTCTGCCATTCTACTCTTGCCTGGGAGCCAGAAAACAATGGCGAAAACACTGAAATCAGAGTCACAGTCAAGATCTCTTCCTTAGATTACAGGTAAAAGTATTTTGTCTCAGCCATGAGGCAAAATAAAAACAGTTAGCTCATACTTCTCTATGTTTATCAAACTGCGTAAAGAGACCACATTCTTCTATACTTTTATTTTCTTTATTTTACTTCTATATTTTTATTTTTGAACTCACAAGAGTCCTGGCATACAGTGGGGGTTCACAAATATATCTAAAAGTACTCTTTCACACTAACTTTCTCACTAGTCTCGTGTCTGTCAGAATAGCTCCTATCCAAAAGAGAAAACGTGTTGAGGATGTAGAGAAAAGGAAATCCTTGTGGACTATTAGTGAGAACAGAAGTAGTCTAGACATCATTGGAAAAGTATGAATAATCCAAAAAATATGGAATTAATGCACAATTTAAACCCTTTGGGGGATGCATGTCTAATGGAAATAAAATAAGTGTCAAGAAGCACGTTTGCTCTCTCATATTCACTGGCACATTGATTCACGATAGTCAAGATGCATATCAGTTTAAGGGCCTTCAGTGGATAAATGTATTAAGAAAATGTCAATTTATATATATGTATATATTACATGTACATAATGTATATATTAGGTATATATGGATTCATCCTTACAAAAAGAGAAGCTTCTTATATTTATGACAACATGGATGAACCTGAAGGTAATTATGCTTAGTGAATTAAGTAAAGCACAGAAAGACAAAAGCTTCATGAACTGACCTATACAGTGTGTGGCATCAAGATTAAACAAAAGCACAGAAAAAGATTAGAGTGTTGGGTGTCAGGGGCTGGCGCTGGAAAGGACTGAGATGTTGGCAAAAAGATGCAGTTTCAATTACGCACAACGGACATGTTCTGATCCATTGTACATATGCTCGTTATAGATAATGTATGAAAATTGCTAAGAAATTAAATTTTAATTTTTATAATAAAAACTATGTGAGCAGATAGACGTATTACAGTTGCACAGTGTACCTATCAAATATCATTTGATCAGCTTATGCAATTTTTTTTCAATTACACTTCTGTAGGGTTGAGAAAAGAACGATGCTCAGAATTATTCTTTTTAAATTGAGACTTCGAACGATTTTACGCTTTTGTAAACAATATAAAATGTAACCTATGATATAGAATGATTATTTGCCAGATTTTTATGCTGACTTACATCTTCTGCCCTTTCATTTATTTATTTTGGGACACTATCTCATTAAGTGGGTACACTGCCCAAGGTAAACCCAGTTCTCCAGCCTCAGCATCCCAGAGTGGTGGGCCCACAGTTATGTGCCACTACACCCAGCCAGACACTTTTAATGTTTAATCAGACCGGTCACATGCAACTATTGTGATTTATCTACTTAACCTTTTACATGGTTTATTAAAGATCATTAAGATACCTTAAAGACATACCTTTAAAATTCTAAGCACTGTTAGCCTAATTACTTATTTTACTGTATTCCTTGAGAGATCTTTATAATAAATCAAGTTCTTATGATGTTCCTAGCTTTTCTAAAAATACAGCACTGAGGATATTTCTTGATATAGTAACTTTTTCTTATTTGCCTGATTGCAAGACTGCAGGATAAACTAAGTGCAATTTTACTAAGGAGTCGAGAAGCTCAATCATTTTTATTTATACACTAATGATCATACACAAAGCTAACAACTATGATATTTAACATAATAGACATTAGAAGGATGATATAAAATGCCTTTAAAGTATAAGTAAGTCTCTGTAATCACTTAAGGAGAATATTGAGGGTTTGGAGGCAGAGGGTTTTTTTTTTTCTGATGTTTTATCTCTTTTGTTGAAACACTTCTTTGAATTCTCATCTCATGCTTTTAGTAAGTCTGGTGGAAGTAGCAATCTGAGCAGGGCCTGGGGGACCAAAAAAGGTACAATCCTCCCTGTATCTGCGATGCATCCGTCTGAGCTGAGGAAGGAAGCAAGTCACTAGCAAAGGGCTCACTGAAGAGACCACACTGAACATCTGTCTGAAAAGCGTTAAAGGAATGTGGTTCCAGATATCACATCATTTCCGGGCCGGTGGTATCGAGGAGCTGCTGTGAGCTCTTGGCACAGCGCCATGCACAGAGCTGTAGAGGTGACCTCACTAGGAGACCTTCAGGGAAGTAACAGCATGCCGTGGCTCTGCAGTGACGGAGCTGACAAGGTCAGCACCTCAGCTCTGCTCTCCTCCTACCTCCTGCTCTGCTGTCACGGTCCATGGCTGACTGAATGTGTGCTCAATACAGAAGAAAACGGAGTTGCTCTGGTGCAATCATCCACAGTGCTCAGCCTCTGGAGGTCAGACCAGACAGAGGACCATGGAGGGTAAACTCCGTGGGGTTTTTAGGAGTCTCCACCAGCACGTGTTTCCGTGTATGACTGTAAAGGCCCATTTTCCCCGGATCCATTGATGGTTGTGTCAGCAGCGATATCCAAGAGAAAAAGAAACACAGAAAGAACAGATAGATAAACAGACATATAGAAGTGGAGGAAGAGCTAGCGAGCTAGATAAATAGATACACACCTAGACAGGGAAGGTTGGGGACAGAGCTAGAGAACAGGAAGATGCCAAACGGAGGAATAAATGGATGGAGGAACAGATGGAAAAAGGGAAATATGATCTGAATAGTTATAAGCACCCCCCAACTTGTATGTCGAAATCTAATCACAAGTGATGGTATTAGGAGGCAAGGCTATCATAGAAAGGCATAATATCACAAGCGCTGAAGTAAAATTAAGAATGGTACCTTAGTAATAAAAAAAGGGAAACAAAGCTTATGTATTTAGGGGGTGAGCGGTTGTGCAGTGGGTAGGAGAATGGGAAAAATGAGAATTAAATCATGCCATAGACTGTTACAAATTCCCAATATTGAGTGTGATCCTAATGTATATATACAATGTACCAATAAAGATAAAGATAAACTGGGGCTGGGGATTTCGCTCAGTGGTACAGTGTTTGCCTCACAAGCATGAAGCCCTGGGTTCGGTTCTCAGCACCAAAAAATTAAAAAGTATAAAAAAACACAAAATAAAAAAAGATAAAGATAAACTAAAAAATAAAAGCGCCTTAAAAAGACACTGCATAGATCTCCCTCATCCCTTTTGTCATGTGAGAGTAGAGAAAAAGAGCCATTTATGAGCCAGGAAACAAGTCCTGACCAGTCGCCAACCTGCCGTGCTGCACTCTAGAGCTTTAATAAATAAATATCCGTGGTTTGTAAGCTACCTGTTTTATGGCATTTTGTTATAGTAGCTTGAATGGACTGAGAGGGATGGACAGAGATGAAGAGAGAAGAGGGCAGAGAGTGAGAGAGTAAATTGCAAGGAATTGTCCAGTATGTTTGTGCAGGTTGAGTAGGAAAAGATAGCTCTAGGGCAAGTCATCAGAAAGGGTAGGATGAAAACTCTGGGCAGGAGATGGCACTATTCTCTCTCCACTTGTGGAAATACTTCATCAGGAAAACTTCAGTTATGCAGCAAAGTATTACCTCTGATTCCATCAGGGCCACCAAGGTGAGGAAAGATTATCTCCTTAGAGTCAACTTGTTGTAGATAGGAATCACAGCTTCGAACTATGTTACAACAATGCTCAGGTTGCTATCTAGATGGGGAACAGGGCGCTATAACCTAAATGAATTAGGAAATGAAATGTTATGGAAAGACGATGTGTCAGCATTTGTAGATATGCTTATCAGAAAATGGGATGAGGGCAAGATTATTATTTTACCACTATTGCCACAGATAAAGAACATTACCAAAATATTGTTTGAAGAAAAAGATTTCATGAATCCAACATGACTTGCTGTGTCTACATGCTGAATTAGTCATTGAAGAAGATAAAGATCATTGTACAGAATGTCTCTCTTAAGAAGCTTGTGTTCAAATAGGAACACAGTAAAGGACTCAAGCAACACTTTAAAGAGAAGCTGGATAACAACAGCATGCTGAGAATGGTCAGCAATATTGAATATGCAGGCCAGAATTAATGAAGGAATAGATGGAAAGATGCTTAATAAAACAAAGAAAAGGACAAAGTTAGATGAAGAAACTTATGGGTCGTGAAGGGAACATCTTGCCTTAAAGAGCTACAGTTGGCTTCATGTGGCTGGAAAAAGTCCCTCTGTGGTGGGCAGCAGGTCTCAGCTGCAGGTCATGGATGGATGGTGTATTGAAAATATTTTCTTGGACTGGAGATTTAGTTCAGTGGTTCCCGCACCTGCCTAACAAGTGCAAGGTCCCTGGTTCAATCCCCGGTAACCACATACAACAGTATCGGGTGTGGAGACTCATGCCCACCAGCAATCAGTACCACATACCACAGTGCTGGGTGTGGTGACTCATGCCTGTAATCCCAGCACTCCAGAGGCAGAGGCAGGAGGACTGCTGAATTCAAGGCTTTCCTGGGCTACATAAAGAGTTCAGGCCTAGTCTGAACTTACAAAGCGAGATACTGTCTCAACAAAACACAAATAAACAAAAAAAAATTTTCTTGGGCTGGAGGATTAGCTCAGTGGTTCTGGCGCCTGCCTTGCAAGCAAGCGCAAGGTCCTGAGTTCGATCCCTGGAAACCATATACAATGCTGGGCATGGAGACTCACGCCCACCAGCAATCAATGCCACATACCACAGGGCCGGGCATGGTGGCTCACGCCTGTAATCCCAGCACTCAGGAGGCAGAGACAGGAGGAATGCTGAGTTTGAGGCTTGCCTGGGCTCCATAAAAAAATTTTCTTTGCAAAGCTTTGCACTCAGAAAGTTACTTTCCTATAATTTATACCTAATACCTACTTCATTCTTTATAAAGGAAATATTTCATATTTCCCTACTTTTCCTGTTCAAAATTCTGAGCTTTACTACATACTACAAATAACAAGTTTTAACCTCAAATTTCCTTAAAAATGAAACTGTCACCGGGTGTGGAGGCTCATGCCTGTAATCCCAGCACTCGGGAGGCAGAGGCAGGAGGATTGCCGAGTTCAAGGCTTGCCTGGGCTACATAGTGAGCACAGGGCCAGCCTGAACTACAAAGCAAGAGCCTGTTTAAAAAAAAAAAAAACTTTCCCCAAATTATGGAAACATAAATCAGAAGAAGAGCTACATGTTTCTGTAGACTATCTCATGATTTCAAAAAAATTATCTATTTCACTTTTTTTTTCTATTTGACTTTTTAAAAATTAAATATCTATTGTCAAGAAGGGGTCAGCTGGGTGTGGTGGCTCACACCTGTAATCCCAGCACTCGGGAGGCAGAGACAAGAGGATTGCTTAGTTCAAAGCTTGTCTGGGCTACATAGTGAGCTCAGAGCCAGCCTGAGCTACAAAATGAGACCCTGTCTCAAAAAAAAAAAAAATGAAGGGGTCAATTTCTTCCTGTGTGATACTATTCTCATCTTATGCTTGAATTGTCTTATTTTCTTGAACTAGGACATATTTACTGAAGATAAATGATGGAGTGGAACAAGGGTCTCATTATATAGCTAAATAACAACTCTGAGAAAGAATTCATAGAGTGAAGAGACAGTAGAGTAGGATTTAGTTTGTTTAAGAAATTAGGGCAGAGTCTAAAAAGTAGAGCAATTTGGAAACATATAGCACATATCTGTCCCTCAACCTAGCTGTAGTCAGCCTGTATATATATTATGTTTTTGTTGCATCTTAGGGTAACACAGATGGAAGGGAAAACTTCATGGAAGTTAGAAGAGATAAGCCAAGTGAAGAATGCTACTTAAATAGCATAAAATATGATATTACTTGACCACTTTGAAGGGTAAGATAATTACTCTATAGAATACTTTTCACTGGTTTGTTACTCCATCTATATGTGTTATGAGTTCTGTTGCCAATATCTCCTATTTGCAAACTGCTATAGTTTATAGATGTCCCCTCAAAGCTTTATGCACTCAGAGTGGGGCTTTGCAGAGCAGATTGGATCATCGACACAGCACTTATTAGTGGATTAGGCCTCTGGTGAGTTTATAGTTAAATGTGTTTTGTGAAGTGGAGCCTGTTTGGAAGAGGTGAGTCACAGGCTCATGGCCTGGAAGGCTGTGCTGTCTCCTCCCTCTTGATCTCTCTGTCCCTCTGTTTCCTGGTACCATGCCATGAGCTGTTTCTTTTCTACCTTTCATCTACCATGCCATTCTGTCTTGAAGCCTGCTGACTGGACTCAAACCTATACAGATTGTGAGCCAAAATAAACCCTTTTCTCCTTTAACTTTCAAATTGAGAGTATTCCATCCCGGTGATGAAACAGTAACTAAAACAGCTTTTGGTACCAGAGAAGTGAAGTTGTTTTAGTGGCGCTGCCTCACCATGCAGTGAGAAGCCCTTGAAAGCAGCCTGTGGGAGTTTGGAGAGGTTTGGAAAGGCCATCTGGAGAAGCAGTCCCAGAGTGCTATAAGCCAAGCTTGCTGAGAGTTTCTGGTCCCAATTCAAAAGACCAGGGCACTGATAGAAATGCAGCCAGTAAGACCAGAGGTTTCCAGCTCAAGAAGTTTCACTTGTAAAAAAGGCCTCCATTGACAGTTGTACTCTAGGCCATGTATGTTATGTTCAGGCAAACAATTTTTCTGGATTTTGCTCACATTTTGAAACTTTGCGGAAGACTGAGATTAAGAATGGGACTTGTGCAACCATTGTGGAGATCTGTGTGGAGATTTCTCAGAAAACTAGGACTAGGGGTCCCATTTGATCCTGCCATCCCCCTGCTAGGAATATACTCAAAAGAATTTTAAAAGCCACATTGGAAAGACAGATGTACACCCTTGTTCATAGCAGCTCAGTTCGTGATAGATCAATTTTGGAAACAACCCAAATGCCCATCAACTGGAGACTGGATAAAGAGGATGTGGGTTTTTAATAAAATGGAGTATTATTCTGCCACAAAGAATGACAAGATCAATTCATTTATGTGAAAATGGAGATACCTGGAGGATACACTAATAAGTGAAATAAATAGATCACAGATAGGCAAATACCGGATCTTCTCTTTGATATGAGCACCTGTAAGTGAGCTCTAGAAAGTATGACAGTTTTTGTAGAATAGGAAATTTCCATAGGAAATTTGGTATGGGAATGTAATGAGGGGAAGGAATAAATATGATTCGGAAAGAAAATAAAAGAGCATGTATATAGGGGTTGGGGAGGTGTGGTTGGGTAGGGATATGGGTAAAAATGAGAATTATATATAAAAATGAGAATATATATATAAATGAGAATATATATGTATATATAAATATATATATAAATGAGAATATATATGTATATATAAATATATATAAAAATGAGAATATATATGTATATATAAATATATATAGATGAGAATATATATGTGTGTGTGTGTGTGTGTATATATATATAAATTGTACCAATAAAGAATTCAATTTAAAAAAAAAAAGAATGGCAGCCTAATGAAGCTGGTGGAAGAAATTTCAAGGCTATCTAATATTGAAGCAGTGGTATGCCTCCTGTTGGGAGCTGCTAGCCAGCTCTACCTTGAGACTCAAGAACAAATTGCACTCTCAAGGGTCATTACAAATCAATAATTTTTAAAAAGTTTTTAAACTACCATAAAGAAAACTCTGATAAAGTTGAGGGCCAACAAAGATGGAGCAGAGGGGAGTGTGGTTGCTGAAAATATTAGCATTAAAAAAGGCTAAGTAGGGACAGGACAAGAGAAAAAAAATGCCTTGAAGAAATGTAAAGAAAAAAGTCTTTGTTATTTGTAGGCTCAAAATTGCCAAAATGAAAGACTTTGTCTTAAGGTGAGAACCCCAGAGCAACAGTTTTCACAGCGTCAACTACCAGGATTCTGTTCATAATACTCAGCAATACAGGGACTCAGAGACTCCTGCATCCAAGATCAAAGTAAACCTGGCTACTCTCCAGTAGGTGTCAAACCTTGGCATCGCCCATGTGGTTTTACACTTACTCAGAACACGAGGTCTGTGGGGTTCTTTTTCGTAACTGTTCTTTGCCACAGATTGCCCTAGGTGCTAGATAAGGAGCTATGAGACTGACTTCATGTTTGCCCTCTTGGGTATCCATTTTGCTTTGGTCTCATTCCTGTTTCTCTTCGGAAACAGAAGTGTTTACCCTGTGTCTTTGTATCTCAGCAGAATTCATTTTTTAGAATATATGGTAGATATTTTGAAACAGAAAATATTCAAAGTGAAATGGGGTATAGTGATAAGTAACAAGAGGAAGGAAAATATATGATGCTAATAAAAAGGTAAACAAAGCTTATGCATATAAGGGTAGGGGTTGTAGAGTGCGTGGGGACATGGGAAAAATGAGAATTAAATTGTATCATATACTGGCACGAATCCTCAATATTGTGTGTGATCATGATGTGTGTATATAATGTACCAATAAATATTCAAGTTAAGGGCTCACAGCTAAGAATTTACCATAACCTTCAGAGCAGATTCTGGACTTGGACCTCTCAGCAGTGCTGGAACTGTTAGAAATTTGGCAACTCTTAGAGATGGACATTTTGCATAAAGAGATGGGCAGGAGTCTTTGGAGCCAGGGATGGAATGTTACGGTTTCGATCTAGATGTTCTGATCAAGCTTCATGTGGTCCTAGGTGGTGCTTCGGGAAGGTGATTACGTCATGCTACTCATCAGTGGATTAGTCCGCTGTCTCTCTGCTGATTGGCTTCTGCCTTGCTTCTGTCATTCCACACTGCCTCGGAGCCCACTGACTGTGGATTGGATCCTCCACACCCACTGACTGACTAGAAGAAGGGTCTCAAAAAGCCCCTTCCCGGCAGTGCTGTCTCCATCAGGAGCACCATGGAGATGGGGGTAGCACCGGGAACTACTCACCGCTCAGCTTCTTCCTCTCTCCCAGCTTGCGCTTGCGTCCCACTCCCAGGCTCCTCACAAAAGCACAACCTCAATCAGTCACGTGACAAGAGTAGATCTGCTGAAGGCTGTTTCCAGAGACTCCGAGTCAGCATGTGCCAAAGTAAATTTTAACAAAATTGAAAAATATCAGAGAAATGTTGATGGAGATTTATTTATTTCAAGAGGGAAAATGAAACACAAATTTATAGTTGTGACCATGTAAAAGTTTGAGTCAATCTAGAAGAAAGAACATATTTGAAATTCAGCATTATCTTTCAAATAAATACATATCAATAACAAAAAGTTAATTGCTCAGATTATTATTCATAAAGAAAGAGCCATCAAAATCATACAGAAAACATATTGAAACAATATAGTACCACCTTTATGGTACACAAATTAATAGTGCTACTTTTGAAAATGGCAATACTCATATGAATGTTAGGTAAAAGGCATTTTTGCACAATGGTTAGATTTTAAATTGAAATTTCTTTTCTGGAAAGCATTTTTTCGGTATGTTCCTTAAGTTTTGCACATTCTATTATGCTAAAATACCATCTTAGTTGTTTGCTTTTAGGAATTAGCGATATAACTCAAAATTTTCTTAGAAGAATGTTTAATAGATTCTTGCATAATGCATGAGAAAGTTGATGAATTTTCCATGCTACCGACAATATAGTTAAAAGTATGTAATGGCGAAAATAATAGTTTTGACATTACATTATTTCAAACTGACAATGACGTTATTTGGTAATGTTAGTATCATTTCTTACATTTATAATGAGAGTGATTGTTTCAAGAAAGTGAAGTGGCATTCATAGTCACAAAGTTTCTCCCCTTTGTCATCATCCCAAGCCTCAGCAGATACTGCTTAATCTGATCATTACACACGGCAAACTTGTGTTGAAATATCACATCGTTTCCCATAACTATGTAGAATTACTATCAATTAAAATAAAAATGATAAGCTGAGATAAATACTTTTGAATGAAAAGGTTTAATACTGTAATTATCAAAGTGCCTCGGAAATCAATCCAAATATTTAATCTAACAACAATCAAAATCTGTATGAAGTGTTTTAAGTTGAGATTTAAATATAGATTTTAAATAAATATTTACTGATTTTTAAAATTAAAAATATATAAAGAAAATACCAGACGAATTACATTCAACTTAAAAAGAAAGCTATAGAGTGACTGGAATAAATGAAAATTCACTATTGCCCTATTGCATTAGGTAAAATATTAATTCTGAATGTCAGAATTTAAGGCCAATATGACTGTGTGAAACTATGAATTATTTGTGAACCAGTATGAAGAAAGATTCGATGAAGCCAAAGACAAGTAGGAACAGTTAGTGCTACAGGTGAATGAAGAGCTGTCATCCTACTGTGAGTCCCACGCTTCCAGTGCTCTTCTGCTCTTCTCTTTCATTCCAACTCTTCTCTTTCATTCCAACTACTCCCAGGTCCCTAACGGCTATCTCTAAGCCCCAAAGGAGCTCTGTTGTCCAGAATTTCTATTGGTTTTTCATGTCTGTGATTCTCTGCCTCAAATTCTTTCTCAAATTTCAAAAGTAGGACAGTTACTATTAGCCTAACTGATCCTGATTGATGGGAGATTTATCTAAAGAGAAGAGTTAGCATTTATCTTCCTGCTTCACTGACTTCATAAAACTTGAGTACCATTTGGATAAATGGCAGCTGGAAGCTCCTACTCTCCATTCTGCTTTTCTATTTTTCTGCCAACAGGATGACTAATTCCACCCACACCTGTACTTCTGTCTTTACACCAGCCCATTGTTGTTTCTAATGACATAATTTTCTTAGAATTATATTGAAAGTTTGCTTAGTTTCCTTCCAAAGCTTTTCAGTGTCCCAGTTAATTACCTACCTTTTTCATAAACATAGATCTTGAAAAACTGCTTAGCATGATTGTCATAGTTTATTACTTGTGCCATGCATGTTTGATGTTCATGACTGTTAAACAACAAGGATACAGCATACAATTGAAATTATAGCTTTATCCAATACCTAACTTTTTGCAGTTAATAACATACTTCCATTCTCCTCCATTAGTAGAAAATAGGAGAGGAGAGCTTGGGGATTTAGTTCAGTGGTTCTGGCTCCTGCGGTAAAAGTGCAAGGTCATGAGTTCAATTCCAGGAACCAAAAAAGGAGGGGTGAGAAGAGTAAAAGAGACTGGAAAGCTAGAGCAAGACAAAGAGACACGCACACAGAAATTGAAAGAGATAGAGAGTCCAAGTGATTAGGAGACCGAGAGAGACAGAGAGGCAGTGAGAGAGAGAGAGACAGAGACAGAGAGACAGAGAGAGGACAAAGAGAAAACAAACTGTAAGGGACACAGACAGAGGAATAAGCATCTCAATATTTAGACATATTACTTTTATTATTATTATTATTCATTGTCCATCAACACTTTCATTTAAAAGATTAACACAATCCAACAGTTATTGACATGACTTGATTATCTCTTCTTGATACTCTGTTTCTGTTTCACCTTGACAAAATTTCTTTGCAAATTGTAAGCTCATTTATCACATTTGATCTGTTTTCTCTTTCTCGTTAGAAACATTTCCTGAGTCACTTGAGGATAACTATTCACACAAGTATAGTTGCTTCATCAAGATTAGTCAAATGAAAACTAAACTAAGCTCAGAAAGACTAGAGGTCACTCCAAAATAAGTGCTTTCAAACACAAGAAAAGGCAAAAGGAACTCTAAACTTAAAAAGAATGTACATACAATCCTTATATTCTTCTAGCATAATGCTAAAAAAGAGTATTTCTTCAGCACTATCTTAAGCAATTTTTGAATCTCAAAGTAATCTCTAATTCTCTTTTTTAAATCACTTCTGTGTTGAAGTTATCTTACTAGTGCTACCTTCCCATCATACAGAAATCTATAAAATTATAATATTCAAAGGTATCATTGCTCCTAATATTACCTTTCTGTCTCCCATAAAGCCTACAAGAGGATTTTGTGCCTTTTGTACACTGCATCATCCAGCAGAGGGAAGCAGAGAATTTTCCAAGTGTTTGATGCTGTCTTTGTTTCTGCTATTTCAACTTTGTGTATAGAATAATCATTGAGCTGTCAACCCAAATTAGCAGAGAAATGCATGGAATCTGTTCACTCTAAGCCATCTCCTTTTCCAAAAATTGTTCAGCAGTTTACTGTAGCACATTGAGTTATAAAAAAGATATTTGCATATTCTAAATTAATTTTGTATAAAATATGAAAAAGCAATGAAGCCTCTCA